>PVHP010008427.1:0-53386 GCA_004024765.1 Zapus hudsonius | reverse complement strand
TCTCTCTCTCTCTCTCTCTCTCTCTCTCTCTCTCTCTCTCTCTCTCTCTCTCCTCCTTCCCCCACTCCCATCTTTCTCTCAAACTATCTGCAAAGCTTCTGGCCAGAAAGCAGCACCTTCTGTGGCCACTGGGGAGACCTGAGCGGGTGATTTAGCAGCTGAGTGGTGATGCCCGTTCTCCTGTCCTGTCAGGGTCAGTTTGGTTAGGAAAGCACGTTATCTGGGTCCCTGAAAGGGAGTCTGACCAGGGAGCTGACTTGAAGAGAAAACTGGACACACTTGTCCCTGTTGAGCTTCCTTACTTCCCAGTTCTAGTGAGTCAAGTTCAGGTACTGACTTGACGTTTCAGTGATCAGGTGGGTGTTAGCCACAGCCCCTAACTTTCTACAAAAATTTGTATTAAAAAGGTAAAGAAAGGGGTTGGGAAGATGGCATAGTGGTCAAAGGCGCTTGCTTGCAAAGCCTGTTGGCTGCGCTCAATTCCCAAGCCACCTATGGAAGGTAGACACAAAAAGTGGCAATAGAGTTTGGTGTTCGTTCTCAGTGGCAAGAGGTCCTGGTGCACGTGAGTACACACACACACACACACACACACACACACACACACACACGCAAGTAAATAATATTTTTTAAAAAATAAAGGGGGGCTGGAGAGATGGCTCAGACAGGCTGGAGAGATGGCTTAGCGGTTAAGGCACTTGCCTCCAGTGCCTAAGGCCCAGGGTTCAATTCTCCAGTACCCACATATGCCAGACCCACAAGGTGATGGCCCTGGTTCTCTCTCTCTCTCTCTCTCTCTCTCTCTCTCTCTCTCTCTCTCTCTCTCTCTCTGCTTGAAAATGAATAAATAAAATATTTAAAAATAAATAAAGGGGACTGGAGAGATAATTCAGTGGTTAAGGGTGCCTGTTTGCAAAGCCTGATGGTCCAAGTTCAATTCCCCACTACCCTTGTAAAGCCAGGCTCACAAAGTGGCACGTGTGTCTGGAGTTAGTTTGCAGTGTCAGGAGGTCCTGGTACACCCGTGCTCTCTCACTTTTTCTCTCTCTATCAAACAAATAAATAAAAAAAAGCAGACACACTATGAAAGAAAGAAAAGGTAAAGAAAAGGCACCCAGAAATGCCTGTCTGGCTTAGCACATCTGTCTGGCTTAGCACACCTGTCTTCTCTGCTGTGTTTTTCAGCTGCACGAGTACAAATCCTCATCGCATCGTATTTTTCGTTTGAACAACATAGCGAAAGCACTGAAGTTTCTGGAAGATAGCAATGTAAGTGTTTGAGGTCCGCCTCACTTGTCCTGGGATGAACAGGTAGAGTGAATGTGAAGCTGCACTGGTCACAGAAGTCTGTAAAGGGTGTCAAGTAGCCAGGCTATGGTAAGCTTAGGGTGACATCACTCAGAGAACCCACCTTTTGGGGTCCAGCCATGTCCCCCAGCCTATTCCCATGGGGAATATTCCCATGGAGTGGTCAGCCCAAGAGTGAGCCACCTGCTCTCAGGCCATTGGTATTTATGGGCCTATTCTCTTCATTCATTCCAGTAAAAGTTGGGCAGTGTGCCACGTGGGGGACTCAGGAGGAGAGGAAAGTGAATGCAGCAGGGAACTGGCCGCATGCCGCCTGCTTTGCTAGGAAGTTCTGTACTTGGACCTGTTTCCTGGCCTTCATAAACAGGAAGAGGAGGCTCGGGTTGGGGTAGGCAGGGGAGTGGTGAAATCCCCAAACTGCCCTTTCACGTGGTTTCTTTCAGTAACTGACCTTGAACATACCTAGCCTATCAGCTCGGACAATAAGACTTGACCCTAAAGTGTCAGTTCTCTGAGGTTCTTCGTGGTCAGTAGCAGAGCTGGGCCGAAAAGGAATTGCCTGACAGATGCCCAGTAGCTTGTAGAGGGATATAGAGAGTCGAAGATGAACTCTGGGGAGGCCAAGGGGCTGGCTTATCACTGACCTGCTGGAAGGCCCGGGGCAGATGTGATCCTGCTTCCCTGCCCTGCGGGCTCTGGCTGCCTTCACCCACCACTGCAAGTCATCCTGGGCAGGATGAGCCACATTCATCCCAGATACACTCGCTCCTGCAGAAATGAGCTCTGCTTCCCAATAGCCACACAGTGGAAAAAGCCTGGACATGGATGGTTCAGATAGTGGAGGCCAGAAAGCACTTCCCAGTATACTACAGCAACATTTGGTATCAGCAGAACGGCCCAGAAGTTCATCAACTGACAAATAGATCCATGCTGTGGAATACTATTGAGTTGTGAAAAAGAATGAGCGCTGATGTGTACAATAGCATGGAACCTTGGACGCACTGTGCCGAGTGGCAGCAGCGGACATGAATACGTGATTCCATTTATGTGACATGTCCAGGCAGGGAAATCTCGAGCTAGGAAGTAGATGAGTGGTAGCTTAGGGCTGAGAGGAGGTCGAGGGATACACGATGATCGGGTACAGTGCGTCTCTTTGAGGAGGTGAAAAGGATCTAAAACTGATCACAGTGGTGCTTGAATGTGTCTGTGAGATGCTAATGTATTCTTTTTTTTGTTCAGTTATTTTTATTTTCAATTAATTACACCCCTATTAACAGTGCATGAACATTCTTTTTTTTATTGTCCATAATGAGTTACATTGTTTAGTGGGCCAACAATGAGTTGATATCCCCAATTCCTCATTGCCCCCCTCCCCATCCCCAGTCAGCTGGATATCCTCCTCCTCGGGCCGTCTGGATCAGTCTTTGTGGTAGGATAGCCTAGTATTCAGCCGGGTTCTCCTGACCCAAGTGTGTTGTTACTGAGGGGCGCCATGCCTCTGATATTCTCCCCCAGCTAATGTATTCTTGAAGGGACAGATTGAGCAGAACATCTGTTACATCTCCATGAAGATGTTAAAAAGACAAGCACATCCCAGATTCATTGACAAGCTCCCTTTCTGTGGGGTCAGCTGCCTCTTGAGCTGAGACCAGCCTAGTCCTCGTGTGACCACCTCGGTTTGCAACCCAGCTCTTCCCAGTCACTTTGGAACCACGGGAAAATATAGAAGTGACAGAAACCAAACCCATCTCAGAGTGCTGCATGCTAAGGAGGCAGCATACCCACCCCAGCCAAGTGCCACGTACAGCGAGGGCACCCTTAGCACCCACACTTACTGCTTCTCCTGCTGGGCCCACCAGCCATGTCCCTGAGTTAGTGTTAACTTCACAGCAGTGTCTCCCTGAGCCCCAGAGCAGCATTGCTTTGTGTGGCCTAGGGCCTTCCAGTCAGTGCCCCTTGCTCTCCTCCCTTCATCTTCCCTGAGATAGACCCTCTTGCTGCTGGCCGCCCACACTGATGAGTGGGATGTGACGTGGGCAAACTCTCTGTCCATTGGTCACAGTTACCTGGGCAGGTTGTAGGCTTCCTTCTGACAGCCACCCAGGTCCCATTTACTGCATGTCTTCATGGACACGGGCTATGTAGGGGACACACAGCTGTGTAAGATACACACGTGAGCCTTGGGGATGCTGAGGGTTGGGAGGAGGGGCACGCAGGTGGACAGCGGGCTGCTCAGTCCTCTGGAGTGTGAAGATCCATGACCCTGCAGAGGCAGGGACACACAGCTGGGGAGGCTGGGGGTGGGAGGGTGTTCCCAATGGGAGACAAGTCCGTGTGCACGCTGTGGTGCTGTGGCAGTGGCTGGGAAGGCCTGCACCACTGGATTCCACATACCGGCCTCTCTCAGTATTAGCTGTCCTAAAGTACAATAGGCCATCAAAGGACCTGCCCTTTTCCCTTTTTCTTAAATGAAATATCTAAAATGTGGGTGCACATTAGCTCCATGTCTCTGCTGGGTGGGACAAGTGAGTGCCCCCCCCCAGACGACGAGTCCAGCCAGGTGAGGGAGATGGGCAAACTGGCCTTTCAGAGGCCAGCTCTGTCCCGTTCTCAAACCCACAAAAGATTCAGGGAGCCTTGTGACTCCTTCCTGTCACACTGCCCCAGCTCCAAGAGGAACAGGCTGAAGACTCCGCCTAGCCACAGTGACGCTCAGCCCTGCTGTCTGGGATGCTGGGGCCAGCCGTCATGTGCCCTTCTCCCCACAACTGTGGCTCTCAGAGATGGGCTGCCCTACAGGACCAGCCAGTCACTCAAATTGAGCCTTGGTTTTCTTACCTTTGCAATGGGTCCAGTGAAAGCATTGAGGGACTAACCCAGGAAGCCATTGTCATGGACGCACTCAAATCACCACATAACCCAGCGGGCCCATTAGTGCTCAGTGTGGCAGAACCAGTTGAGTTAGAGGTTCAAGGGCAGGATGGGAAGGCCTGGACCACTGGACTCCACATACGGTCCTTGCACAGCATAGCTGTCCTAAAGTACAATAGATAATTAGTATCGATTGTAGTCCTTGGAGCTCTAGGCTGAAGCTGGACATTACATTATCCAAAACTGAAGATGGATGTGTCCGGGTTATCTGTCCAGCACTGAAGATGGACAGTTGCTCTCACTCAAGACCAAATCTTTGTGATTCCTTTCCTTGGGGCCCTGAACTTCCTGCAGTCAGCATTCTCCCTTGACCCCAGGAAGTGCTTCACTCTCCTAACGACCTTATCAAAACCAGCTGCTCCCCTTCCCCACTCTGTGGAAGAGGCCCCATGACAGTCATGGTGTCCCCAAAGGCAGCTTTGTCACTTGTTCTGAAACCTCAGGTCACTGGGGCCCCCTTTCTCTAGGAGGAAGTGAAGATGGGGGTGACCAAGTCTCCTAACTACTTGCAGCCCCTTGGACTGGAATGTTCCATAAGCTATGTACCAGAGGGTGCTGTCAGGCAGGGCGTGGGGGAGGGGGGCAGGAAGGTCTTGCAAGTGATTCCTCATGTGGGGTGAGTGCTCATGAGGAACATGGATGGAAGATTGACCCGAGTTTGATGGGCTGTGTTACTCACAGTATTGACGACTTCCTTCCTGGCTTCCAGTCTGCCGGCGATGAGCCTGTGTTGTCTGAATTACATTCTTGGCATCCACTGTGAACAGCTGTCAGCCAGGGAGCTGGGAAGTCACCCTCGATTAGGCTACCCCAGCCTTAACTGGTGTTGTCAGAACCCCTGATAAACTGATAGGATCAGAGACCCAAGTCAAGTGATTTAAACAGCAGTGACGGAGAGGGAGTGAGGCAAGAAGTGGAGAAGCAAGAAACATTGCTCTCTCTCAAGTTTTCCTTTCCCAAGTGTCCCAGGATGAATTTCACGGTGTGGATTTCAAAGGTTGCCCTGATTAGCTCGTTTCTCTTCTCTTCCCCCAAAGACTGCTGTGTGCATTTGTGACGTGTCCTTCAGCAAGGGGAAGAGGGAAATGGGACAGAGACCTAGGGACCTCCCAGGCCTCATTTACTCTCTGGCCCAGAGAGATTTATGTACAAAGGGCTGAGCCACAGACTTAGACAGTGATGCAGAGTGAAATGACAGCTCTCGACCCTGAACCTGCATCAGAACTATTCAAATAGTAGGGGAGATTACTAACTAGGTCCTAGGTGATGTGGGTGCTGCTGGCCCAGGGACTTAGGGATTCACTGAGAGTGATCTCTTGTGATCAGACACAGGTGAGTAAATGAGCCACCCAAGAGGTTTCTCCCATGGGCACACTGCAGCCCACTGGCAGGACATACTACATTGGTGCCATGTCTGGCTGTTTCTGGCAGTGGTCTTGCCCACCCTGGCCCACGATAGTCTGTGTTGGTCAAGTGTGTGCTAGATCTGGAAGTATGATTGAGTTCCTCTATTCTACAGATAGACTTTCCAGGCAGTCATCATGCCTTCATTTTCTTCTTGTATATCTATGTCATGTGTAGGCATGTTTGCATGTGAGCCTTTGTGGAGGCCAGAGGTTGGTATCCGGTGTCTTCCTCAAGGACTCTCACCTCATTCACTGACACAGGCTCTCTTCCTGAACCAGAGCTCACTGACCCAGCTAGACAGCTTGCCCTCAGGATCCCACATCTGGGTTTATAAGAGGGCTTCCACACCTGAGCCATCTCCCCAGCTCTTCAAAGTGAATGATGGAAACCCTTCAGGCTGTGTGACTCAGGGCACTTTGTCTCTAGCTCTCTGAATGCCCTCCTAACACACAGGGATGAAAGAAGTGTCTATATGATAGGCTTGCAGTGAGGCTAAACTGAGTCAGTGCTTGTAAGAGCTGATGGTTGTGGCCCCACACGGTAGGGACCGTGTAAGTGTTTATGACACTTTTGCATGCTGGGTGTCCCCACAAAGGTGGCCTTGGGCAGTGACAAGTGACACAGGAAGAGCAGCCTGGTCAGGCTCCTGAGGGCAATGGAAAGCCCAGGTGTCAGCCACACGCCGCTGGGATGAATCTTCAAACCAGGCACGATTTGGGGAGGAAAATTTACTGAACAGATCTAGGGGAAGTTAAGGAAAAAAGCTGGCCCCTTTTCACAGATCCAAGCAGAGACAGAGACAGAAGCCCAGCACCAGCACCAAGCAAGCACACTGTAACACACTATGATTCACAAAATGCAGAGCTCCAGACCAACGTTCTGGCTCTTCTTTTGCATATCTATCCTTACTATTTTACATCCAAATTAGAAAGGGTCAGTCCCCAGGAGGCTAGGCCAAAGTGGCACTTCCTCCAGCCTGAAGCCTGGAGACAATTTTAATAAATCCTTAATTCTTTTGGGGGACATTTATTCAAAACTACCACACCAGGTGACTTTCCACCACCCCACTCCTGCTCATCAGTCTCTTCTCTTACAGGTAAAGCTGGTTAGCATCGATGCGGCAGAAATTGCGGATGGCAACCCCTCACTGGTCCTCGGGCTGATCTGGAACATCATCCTCTTCTTCCAGGTAAACCCTTCCTTCCCCCTGCAGCATGTGGTGACGATCCTGAGTCCCTGTGGCCCATAGAACTACTTTCTATGGATTCAGAGTTTTCACTGGACGAGATCCAGGGAGGGGAAGGCCGAGGTTCATTGCTCGGTCACCTTCTCATTGCTGGCACAAAACACCCAATCAGAAACAGATGATGGGAGGAAAAGGTTTATTTCAATCCACAGTGCTTCATCATGGAGGAAAAATCATGGCAGAGCAGAGACTGGGCATCCCATCTTCCCACAGCAGCTGGGAACTAACAGCAAGACTGAGCTGGCTAGTCAACACCCAGTAGGACTGGGTGTTGGGCGGCTCAAGGTTAGCCCTCAGTGACACACCTCCTCCAGCAAGGCTGCACCTCACAAAGGCTCCACCAGCTGGGGGGTTGAATATAAGCCTTAATCACAAACACATGAGGCTATGGAAACACTACATTTAAACCACCACACTGTCCTGGGAGTGAAGATCCACACAGGAAAGTTCTTCAAGGCTCTTGGCTGAAGCTTTGAGTTTCTAAGAGGCACACAGATACAAACAAGATTTGGAGCCTTGAGGTGAGCCTTGTTTTGCATATCTGTGGAATGGTTCAGTGGCCATAAGGTGTGAGCAGTGAGAAGAGCCATGTGTGGGAGCTCTGTCCCCCATAGAGTGTTTCCCCGGGGCTCAGTTGCTGTGACCCAGCAGCTGCCTGGAAGATGCTGGAAACATCTGGAACTGTGTTGCCTGCTCATGGATCCCAGACCTCCATTTGCTTGTTTAGTAGAGTCTGTTGCAATCTTAGTATAGCAAGAACTAGACACGTGACCCTCTCCTCTTGGGAGATCACAGACAGGTCAATTCCAGATCACAGAACTCAAGGGCGCAGGTCACAGTCATGAGCAGGGCATTGTAAGAGCTCCTTCCAAAGACAACTAACTACCTCAGATGTGTGACCAAAGTGAGGAAAAGGCACAGAAGAAGTGACCAGAGCTGGGTTTTGAAGGATGTTCGGAGTGTACCTAGAGCAAGAATGGATCTGTCATTGGGTCTGGGCTAGGCCTGAGGTGTGTGTCCCTATGGCAGAAATTTTGTGCTGGAGAAAAGAGACTGCTGGCAGGACCAGGGTGAATAGGTGTGGCAGAGCTTGATGCCAGGCAGTGAGGGGAAGGGGACATAGGGAGTTGGATCAGGAAGGAGGAGGTTGCCTCCTTGCCAGCAAGCAGGGCTTCCTTCCCCTAGTCAGAAAACCAGGTCTGCATAAGCTGGGCCCTTCAACCAGGGTCACATGGCTTTAGTGCCGGAATTTGGAGTCTCTTTGAGAGTGGCTGGGCTTTTCTCACCTCTTGTTTGGGCCTTTGACTCAGGAGTTAGGGTGTGGATGCTCAGGGTCACACAAGACTTGTCACTGAGTCAGTGGCCTCCCAGGTTCTTGTGAATTCAACACATGAAATTCATGGGCCATAGAGGGTAACGTTTAGGTAGATTTTATTATAGAACTTTAATGAAAGAAAGAAGCCGAGGTCCTATATAATGAGAGGTCCCCAGAGACAGGATATCGTTAAGCAAGATTTATGTTAGGAAAGGAAGTAAAACAGATGGAAGGGGTCCCAAGTGGGTGATCTGCTGGTGACTTGGTTTCTTCTAGAAATAAGGCTTTACTGGATGGGGGATGAGCTGACCAGCGTCTAGTCATATCCTGGTTTCTAGGAAAGGAAAATTTCTTTATGGAACAAGAGATAAGGAAAAACCAGACTTCCCCCACCACCCCTCTTCCCTAAGCCCAGGGACATTTCTTGCTTTTAGCCAAGAGAAAAAACTGTTCCCTGCTACCCTAAACTGCCTCCCTCCCCGTTTCTATCTCCTGTTCTCCCTCAGCTGCAGGTCAAAGGGAGGCCCTGTCTGTCACTGTGTCTGATGTGCCATTTTCCCTCTAGATTAAGGAGCTCACGGGCAACCTCAGCAGAAGCTCCCCATCTTCCAGCCTGTCACCCGGCTCTGGGGGCACAGACTCCGACTCCTCCTACCCCCCCACCCCCACCACCGAGACGAGTGCAGCGCTATCCGTGAAAGACCAGAGGAAGGCCATCAAGACCCTGTTGGCATGGGTGCAGAGGAAGACGAGGAAGTAAGCCACAGCCATGCCCAGGGAGGAGTGCTCCCAGCCCTGGGGTGGGCAGAGGAGGGCAGATCCTCTCCTTTAAATTGCCAAGGGTCTGTGTGTCCCCGGTTTCATGGGGACAGTCAGAACGGGGACTCAACAAAGGGCACTTTTCTGTTTTCATACACATGGAGGGTTTGGTTTGCAGAAAGAAGTTGAGGATTTGAATAGAAGCCAGAGGGACTTTCAACATGTCACCTCCCCAAGCAGGCTGTCTTTTCGATTCTAGGAACATGCAGGTTTATTATGAAGCCTCAGAGGGTCTTTCAGGATCTGTAACTACTTTAAGAAGTAATAATAGGGCTGGAGAGGTGGCTAAGCAGTTAAAGGCATTTGTTTGTAAAGCCTGACGGCCTGGGTTCAGTCCCCTAGTACCAGAAACCAGAAGCAAAGTGCCGCGTGCATCTGGAGTTTCTTTGCAATGGCAGGAGGCCCTGCTAGGCCCTTCTCACACACTCTCTCTCTGGGTCTCTGTCTCTCTCCAATAAATAAAATATTTTTTTTAAAAAGCAGTAATAATAAAGGGTATACATACCTAGGTCAGGCCTGGCCTTCCCCAGATTGGTACAGGTGAATCTTGGAGCCAAGTCCAGGCCCCTGGCCCCTTTGCCAGCAGCTGAGGGGTGTGATCAACCCTATGTGGGCCCTTTTACTGGCACAACTCCTAGGCCCTAGGCTGGGGTATCACAGGTCCCTGTGGAAAAAGCCATGCCCCAGCTCCTCTGTGCACAACCTTGTCTTAGCTCTCCAAACCTCCCCTGCAAAATGCTGGCATCACTCGCTGCCTTCCAGGAGAGCTATGGCAAAATGAAACGATATCCATGAGAGCAGCTTGCACTGCGTCAGCCAGCTCCTGACAGGCACTTAATAAGTTTCTGTTCTCGCCTCCTCAGTGTCTGGGAAGAAGGGATGGAAAAGAGGCTGGACCGCTGGGGTTTGCTGGGGGGAGTCAAGTGTGAAAGATTAGATGGTTGTTGTGAATAGATGAAATGTTCAAAAATAAATCAACTCAAAGAGAGTGCATGGCCTGGGGCCAGGGCTGGGGGAAGGAGACAGAGGGGAGGGTGGGACCTCTCTGCATCCCTGTTGTGGGGGTGGTCATGCGTCTCTGCCAGCTTGGGCCAGGTCACATGACCACTGGTAACTTCAGCGTTAAGTTTGGTTTATGGCTTAACTAAGAGTCGAATCAGGCAGCTGTGCTGGTAGATGGTTGTGTCCAGGCTTTCAGTATGTCCTTTGGTCAGTTGGACAAAGGTCTGTAGGAACTCTCTAGATGGGGTTTGCAACCTTTTGGGAATCTGAAATGATTTCTAAATTAGAAAGTGTTTTGTGTAGTTCAGGGTCCACAGTTAAGACATTGGCAGTGTTGGTGGGGGAGATCCTGGGGGGGGGGACTGAGTTCCAATCTCTAGATCCCATGTAATAATGCCAGGTGTGGTGGCATGCACCTGTAATCTCAGCACTAGGGAAGAGAGAGACAAGGTGGACCCTGGGGCTTTCTGGCCGCTGAGCTCCAAGTCAGTGGGAGACTGTGTCTCGAGAAATACGATGGAGAACGATTGAGAAAGACACTTAGCATTGTTTTCTGGCCCCTACATGGACGTGTACACACATGCACTCTCACACATAGGAACGTGCATACACGTGTGCAGAGGTGAGGGGGGAAGGAAGGAAGGAGGGAGGAAGGGAAGGTGGAAAGGAAAGAAGGAAGGAAAGAATGAACAAAGTTGGTGCTGTCCTAAAGGATGGATTCTGAGGGCAGTCATCACTGGGACAGTTCTCTCTGCTTATCCCTCATTCTTAAAGCTGGGATTGGATTTGTGTTCACAGTGCTGGTCGCTGCCCTGTAGTGAGTGGTTTCCCCGCTTTGCACATCAGACATGGAGGGACAACCTCACCCTTCCCCATGACAACACCGCATCCCAAGATCATTCTGAGATAATCCTTGTTGTATAACTGTAGGATCGTGAGGCTCCTCGGAGAGGGTGTGTGACACACCAAGGCCACAGAGCCATCAGAGTATAGCAGGTATAGCCATCAGGAACTTGAGTCTTCCTGGACACTCCATTTTCAATACCTCTGATGACATGAGCAATGCATTCCTTTATGTACTTGGAGACTTGGAAACAAAGCCTCCCTTTTGCCTTTTCTGTGTCACATGCACCTCCTGCTCCACTGTGTCTTTGCCTGGTGAGGTGGTCGCATCCAGCCTGCTCCGAGGCCAGCAAGGCTACCTACCATGTGCTCACATTCTCACGCATGTCTGTTGACTAACCTGAGCTGTGGCCCCTCTTGGTTACCTCCAGGTATGGCGTGGCAGTGCAGGACTTCGCAGGCAGCTGGAGAAGTGGGCTGGCTTTCCTGGCTGTGATCAAGGCCATTGATCCCAGCCTGGTGGACATGAAACAGGCTCTGGAAGATTCCACACGGGAAAATCTGGAGAGGGCCTTCACCATCGCCCATGATGCCCTGCACATCCCCAGGCTCTTGGAGCCTGAAGGTGGGGCAATTCTCCCTCTCCTCTTCTGTCCCATGATGCCCTGTGCATCCTCAGGTTCCTGCAGCCGGGAGGTGCAGTGACTCCTTCTGTGCTTTTATGGTTTGCATTACAGGTGTGCCACCTGCTCTAGGAAATTGAAAAATACAAAAAAAAAAATCTACTGAGGGCTATTTTTGATCTCCTGTATTCTAATCCTTTTTTCTACATATCAAATTATAATATTTTACATAATAGGTATTCAGTATATGTATAATTTTATCTCCATTCAAAACATATTGTTCTTAACATATTATTCTAATGTCCTGGTTGCACTTTTTATTAATTGCATAATAGTCTACCTAGTAGGCATGCTAAAGTTTACTTAGCCTTTCCATACTGGGGTCACTGATGTTATTTCAAAATTTTGGGGACTAGAGGTATAGCTGAGAGGCACAGCACTTTCTGATATATATGATCCCTTGTACTGCAGAATAAAAGAAGAGAGGGGAGGAGAAAGGAAAAGAGGGAAGAGGAGAAAACTAAAAGGAGGGGGATGAGGGAAGGGAGAGAGGAAGGAGGGAAGGAAGGAAGAAAGGAATGGTCACTTTGGTGTCCATCATAGCAGTAGACATCTTACAGCATAAAACCCAACCTGTGTCTCAGACTGCTTTCTTAAGGACCCGGTCCTAACCACAGAATGACAGAGCTGAAGGTGTGAGTCTCTCTCTGTCACACTGCTTTCCTCAGTGGTGTAGCTCATTTGGGACCCCTACCACTGGATGTCATGGTCGCCAGACTTGCTGGTGGAGCCAGCAGGCAGCTAGCTGCTCACTTTAGAAGGGAGTGAGCCAGGGAAGGACAGACAGAATCTTGGGTGTGGGGGGCCAGGGTCTTTCACTCCAGTCCCTTTGTCCTGCGGCCATCTGTGGGACTTCAGCCAAAGGGCTCATCCTCTCCAAGGTGGAAAAGACAGAGTGATGTGTGGGCTCCCACCTTGTTAGCACCCTGCGGCCCCGTGACGTGTGTCTTGTGTCTTTCTCAACAGACATCATGGTGGACACACCGGATGAGCAGTCCATCGTCACTTACGTGGCCCAGTTTCTAGAACGCTTTCCGGAGTTGGAGCCCGTATGTTTGCTTTCCTTATTGTTAATTCAGAAGTTGTACATCTGCCCTGGCTGGGCGTAGGCCAAAGCCTAGGTTGTGCTGTTCTGTCTTGTAGCTGCTGACAACAGTCACAAGTTGACCTCAGATTCCTTGCCTGCCATGAGTGACATGTATTAAGCTATAAAGTGGGGTGGGAGGCTAGTCATACCTCACACTCACCTCTTTCCATATCAAACTATCAAGATTATAATTAAGACCAGCTGCTTGACTCTTTAGACAGCTGGTGAGGTATTTCCACGCTCCACCATATTTCAGCAGAGTTAAAATTTATAAAAGATAATAACCATTTAAAAGCATGTTTTGTGTTTTCCTGCATGTATGTGGTGGGGGGAGGTTTGAGAGTCTCATTCTGTAATTCAGGCTGACCTTGAGCTCATTTATATAGCCCAGGCTGACCTGGAACTTGCTGGAATCCTTCTGCTTCAGCTTCCTGAGTTGTTGCCACATCTTGTTCTTTGATTTTATTTTTAGAATCCCAGACTAGGCTTCAGGCTAAGTTTTAGGGGTGCGAGTCAGCCTTTCAGAAGTTTTCATGGCTTCATGGAACACTGCCCCCCACCCCCACACACCCATGCCCAACTCTGAGACAATAAGAGTAACTAGAATGACAGCCACACAGAAACCTTTTGTGGAACTCACTGTCATTCACTGAATGTCGACAGACAACTGGCTCAGAGGACTCAGTGAGAAAAATGGACCAGACTAAGGATGTGGTTCAAACACGCAAAGCCACGGGTTCGATCCCCAGCTGTGCCAAAGTCAACAAAACAGAAGTGAAATCAACAGGACAGACGTGACACCTAACCTTGGGAAGCTTTGTTCTAATAGAGAAGCAGTTAACATGTTATCAAATTATAATTCCCAGCATCCTAAGTACTCAGGGGACAAGGCAGGCTCTTCCAACCGGAGGCTGGTCTAGTCACTGGCCCCTGTGTTTCCAGGCTGACTGCTTTTCTCCACCCAGCATTATTAGAGTCGTGTTCCTCATCTTAGAATGAGAAAATCATTACTCGAAGAGACTTCAGGGCCACAGGCCATGCAGTACAGAGCCGAGACTGAGCCCTGGTTTCTGAAGTTCCAAAGCTCTGGATTTTTTTTTTTTTACAACATACCACTGAAGTTGGAGCCCTATTTTATACAGAAGAGCCTCCAGGGGTCCCCCAAGCTGTGGCTTTCATTCCTGTCTTGACCTGCGTGTGTGTTTCCCATCTGTCCCAGCATCATGCACTTTAGAAGTAGGGATTCCTGGGCTACCCCTTGTTGCTGTGTGACCTGAGGCTGGTTCCTTAGCCTCCCTGACAACTCTATCAGATGTCATCTGTAAAGAGAAAAATGTCACCTCATTCACCCCATGGAATGTCTGAAGGAAGGACCTTGCACAAATGAACGCTTTGAGATGAATGGGGATTATTGTTCCAGGATTCTGAAATTCAAGGCAGCAGGGCTTTGGTAGGCCCAAGCTCCCAATCCATGTCTTTTTAATGTGGGTTCTGAGGACTGAATTCAGGTCCTCATGCTTGCACACAGCAAACACTGAGGACTGGGCCATCTCCCCAGCCCAGTATTTTGTGTTTATTTATCTGGTATTTTTACATCTCAGCAGAAGCAGAATTCTTTTCTAACCATGGACATCATAATTGGAATATGCTATCCGAGTGGCTTTTCTGTAGGTCATACTTAAAGGTTGACATTATCCTCATCTCATGTTGTCTCGTGTTTCTCTGCAGGAAGATTGCATGGATCCAGACAAAGAAGTCCCCATCGAATCCACTTTTGTCCGCATCAAAGACAGCCCTTCTGAACAGGAGAGCCGAGTCCTCTTCCTGACCAAGAATGGAGAGCGGACCTACATGGTCAACCACGAGACCAGCCACCCGCCACCTGCCAAAGTCTTTGTCTGTGACCAGCCTGAGAACAAGAAGGACCTCTTCCTGGATGGCGTGTCCAGACAAGCACTGTCGGACATCTCCACTGACCTCATGCACCAGGTCATTGACGAAGTCCTGCAGGGGGCCCAGGAGAAGATTAACACCACCTCTGAGTCAGCTCTGGAATCTTCCATCTTGTCAACCAGGAAGGATGGCCGGAGGTCCAACTCTTTGCCCATCAAGAAAACCGTTCACTTTGAAGCCGACATGTACAAGGACGCCTCCTGCAGTCAGGACTCTTTCTACTGCTCAGACCTTCGCTTCAAAGGGACCCCAAGAGCGCCCAAGGAGCTGTTAAAGCAGGATGGACACATCTCACTGGTTGAGATTGCAAAGGACAAGAAGCTGGAACAGGAATCCTTGCCAGTCCTGGAGATGGCCTCCAACAGCACCCCCCAAAACCTCGTTGACACAGATGGCACCGTCCCTCATGCTCAGGATGACTCCTCGTTCTGTAATGGCTCCGTGCAGAGTCTGGCTGGCCATGGTGAAGACTCTTCACCTCCATCCTTTGGGGGAAATACCATCATGGCTGACGCCATCAAGTTCAAGGTTCAGCTGCTGGCTGTAGAAGCCATGGATAAGGAAGAGTACTTTGAAGGCATCCCATTAAAGGCCTCGAAGTTTAACAGGGACCTATCGGACTTTGCCTCCACCAGCCAGGCTTCCAGTGAGGCCTCCCTTGGCAAGGAGGAGGGCTTTCAGAGTTATGCGGAAAACCTAGCGAAACACAAGGCTAAGTCTCCCCAGGCAAAGACAGAGTTGCCTGAGCCCCAAGTGGAATCCGATAAGCACAAGCCTCCTCCTCCTCCTTCTCCCAAGGGCCCTGATCAGGAAGGCCAAGGCTATTCCTTGCCCCCAGAAGAGTCACCTGCAGAGAAAAAGCCAGAAGTGTATGAAAAGGCCAAGAGAAAATCCTCTCGGCATAGCTGTGAAGAAGAGGGGCAGGCAGAAGGCCTCCCAGAGATGGAAGAGGAATCACCCTCCAACCCCCCAAGCATCAGCGTCAGCCTGGAGACCCTCAGGAGTCACAGCGAGGAGGGCCTGGGTTTCAAGCCCTCTCCGCCCCTCTCAAAGATCTCCGTCATCCCCCACGATCTGTTCTATTACCCGCACTACGAGGTGCCCCTGGCTGCTGTGCTTGAGGCTTACGCAGAAGGTGGGGAGGATTTGAAAAGTGAAGACCTGGAGCCAGAAGAGCCCCTGGGGGATTTGCATGACCTGGTCTCCAGGGAGGAGGAAGCCTATAGCTCCCGGGACAGCAGTTTCTCTGTGCCTGAGGATGGCCAACCCAGTGCCAGTGACCAGGTGCCCCTTGCCAATGAGGGTACTGTGGGGGTCACACTAGCCTCGGGATCCACTCCTCCAGCCCCCCATGAGGACCACCAACTAGGAGAGATGAAAGAGAGTGTTCCTGTGGAAAGTCAGCAGGTACACTATCAAGAAGTTTGCCTAGGGACTTCCGTTGCTTCTCCTACAACATAGGTGATAAGGTTCCCCTCATGGGCACCTTAGGGTACAGAATTCCAAGACACCTTTCTGGGGGGCTTGGGAAAGTGCAGGGTTGGCACCCAAAAATGGATCCCTCTGAAATGTCGTGCTCAAAGCACCTCACTGGCCTGATCTCAGTTCTGGCCCTACTCACAAGGGTGCTGAGAGGATCAAGTGAGCTCATGTGTGAGGGTCCAGCAGGGTAAGAGCAGTGATTATTTTAATAACAGTAACTGCCATCTGTCCCTGTCAGTCAACTCTAAAGCCTGTACCTGCAGTCACCTGGAGAGAAGCAGGGTACGCTCGTGTTGGACGCCGGTGGCTATGGGCTCTGTAAACAGGAAGAGGGACACTTACTCTGAGCTCAAGAGGCTGCACACACACTTGTCAGCCACTTGTGTTCCCACTTTATGAGGCCAACGGCAGTGCAAATCCCTGCTCTGACATCACCGGGGAGCAGGGCAGGATCCAGGAGGCTCCAAGCCCCCGCTGACTGTGAGGCTGGGGACAGCTGAGAAGATGGGGTGTCAGGGAAACAGGCAGGAGGAAAGGGCCCTAGGCTTGAACCCAGCAGCTCACCTGTACACTCTCCCCAGCCCCATTGAAAGACAGCTTGCCATGCAACGCCGGGAAAACCAAGGGACAAGAGAGCCATGCCCACACTGTCCAAGGCTGCAGGCGTCTAGAGAAGGTGGCATCGGGCATGGAGGCTGCCACACCCAGAGAGGCTGTGTGCTATGTCGGGGTCGGGAACATTCCCCAGACGACCAAACCAAGTAGGGGGTGTCCCCAGCTCTTCCAAGTCACCACAGCTCTACCTCTGTTCCTTGTCTCTTCCTCAGTCTGTCCCCTCTTTTCCCCACTTCCGCTTCTCCACAGCCCCCACACAGGTGACCCCGAAACCCAAGTCCCATCTCATCACTCCCCAACTCCTGCCTCCTTAGCATGATCTTCTGGAATCTTCCATTGCTCTCTCACCTAGTCACCCACTCCTGTCTACCCCTTCACCCTACTCTAGCCAGCTGCTCCTAGCTCATAGACACCTGGGTCTACCATGGGAATGGCTCGTCTCATTCATTACTTGGTAAGCAGTCATTCACCTTTCAAAAGGCAAAGGCCACCATCTCCCTGGAGACCTCCAAGTTCCTCTCCTGGTAGAGCCCTTGTTACACTCTGATGCTTTTTTTCCTTTTACTGAGAGTTCCTCTGGTTTCCGTGGGATTTGTTTATATCCCTCTGGTAGCAAGTGAGCATTCGTGTCTTCATCTTTGGATCCTAGAGACCAGCATGGTGCCAGGCAGGGCCTGCCAAACCAGGGGACACGTGTGTATTGCCTTGGGAATGGCACAGCTTAGGGGAGCTCCTGTAGCACTTGGAGGACTGAGCAAGCGCAGTCTGGAAGGCTGCAGGAAAGGGGGCTGGAGGAGCCATCGGTGGTACTGTTAGGCTTCTCAGTTTGCCAACCCAGGACCTTGGGGAGGAGAATTCTCAGGCCTAGAGGACAAGCCTTTGGGAACTAATGGCTGTTTGAGGCAGGGCAGTGAGCCACATGTTCACTCTCTGTGGAACAAGTGGAGAAAGCCAAGAGGTCCCATGGGTGCCAGGGATAGACCTGCCTCCTTCCTCTTCTGCCCATCCCCATGCCACCTTAGCCGAGCTAGCTTCCTGTGGGAGAATACCAAAAGCCAGAAGGGATGGAAATGACCTTCCCTTAGATCAGGCTTTGATGTTCCTGAGCTGGGAGTGAGGGGCAATTAAGATGGTTCACCAGAGAGCCCGAGTTGCATCCTGGGTCAACGCCTATGGAAATGCAGGCCTAGACCTCTCTCTCTCTCTCTCTTTCTCTCTCTCTCTCTCTCCCTATCTATCTATATATCTATTTATCTATTTATCTATCTGTCTCTCTCTCTCCTCTCCTCTCCTCCCTCTCTCTCTCTCTCTCTCTCTCTCTTTCTCTCTCTCTCCTTTCTTTCTCTCGTCATGTAGGTCATGCTGGCTTCAAGCACTACACACCCAAGGATGACCTTAAATGTCGGTTCCTCCAGCCTCTACCTCCCCTCCTGCCTCTGCCTTCCCTCCAACAGGCATGCACAACCATGCCATTTGTACAGTGCTAGGTAACATAACCCATGCCCCCCCCCCGAATGCTAGATAAGTACCCTACCAACCAAGCTATATCCCCAGCCCCTGGCCCTTCATTCTTCAGGCTTCCTGCTAGAAACTTCCAGAAGCAGACTGGACACTGCTATGCCCAGCATGTGAGCAGGTGACTGGGAGGTGACTGAAGAAGTCCTGGGTTGGATGATGAAATCAATCAAGAGGCATCAGAATAGACCTCCTTCCAGAGCACCACCTCCCCCAGTCCAGGGGCAGTGATATTGACATGGTCTGCATCCTGGCTTTGATCCATGACCTTGGCTTATTTCTATCCAGTGAGCATTTTCCTGCTGCTCCCAAGCCCACTTTGACCTTGGTCCCTGAGTAGGCCTCCTTGCCTCATCCTGGGGTAAAAAGATAGGGGTAGAGCCCACTGGGTGGCGAGCTCAGAATGATGGCAAAGGTAATGTACTTCTCTGGTACTTGGCTCTCCTTTCAGAGAAGAGATTATTTCCCAAGCCAATGACTAGAAGATGATAAGCTTTTCTTCTGGATTTAAGAAGGTTCTCTCCTCATTTCTCCTTTAGGAAAGCCTGCAGTTGTCCAGCCATGGTGGCAGAGGGGACAGAGCTGTGGGACATAGCTGAAAGCACTTTCACTTCCTCTCAGGTGGTTCTGGCTTTCAGTCCACTTTTTCTGTTGAGCAGGTTTGCAGGCTCCTAGAAAGATTCTTGGAAGATGCCACCATGACTGCCATACTTCTGGATTTCACTTGGGGAATGTGGGTGCTACTGACAGCTGTCAGGTGCCTGATGTGATATGGCCCTTTGGCCAAAGTCACACTGATGGTTTTCTTGCCTTTGTGGGTACCTGTTGTAGTTACCTTCTCATTGCTGGGACAAAGCACCCAAACAAAAGCATCTGATTGGAGGATAGTTTGTATTTGGTGTACAGTTCCAAGGGGAACTTCATGATGGCAGGGGAAAGCATGGCATGAGCAGAGGCTGGACATCACCTCTGCCACAGCAGGTGGAAAACTGCAGCAAGAGAGTGAGCTGAATTCTAGCAAGGGAGAGCTGGCTACAACACCCCTAAGTCCACCCCTCCGGGGATTCATTCATCTGTTCCTAGGTGGATGATGGGTTGTAAGGATCATTGTAGTTAGATTACCATCTCATTGCTGGGACAAAACACCTAACCAGAAGTAGCTTATGGGAGGAAAGGGCTTATTTCAGACTTACAGTTTCTAGGAGAAGTTTTATGGTGGTGGAGGAATCAGCTCACATATTCATACATCAGCAGCAGGGCAGGTTCAGCAAGAGTGATCTACCTGGTTCTAAACACCCAATGGGTTGGACTAAATAAACCTCAAGGTCCAGCCCGGTGACACGCCTTCTGCAGCAAGGCTCCACCTCCCAAAGGCTCCGACAGCTGGGGACTAAGTAGGCGGCTTAATCACAAACTTTTGAGGCTACAGGGACATTTTACATTCAAACCACCACAGACATGTCCACATTTCCCTGGAAATCCAGTGCTGGGGTGAGAAGATGATGATGATAAGCCATTTGACAGGCTGGAAGGTGAGGCTCAAAGAGAGAAAGTCAGCTTTTCAAGGTCAAGTTGCTGCTGGCTCAGGTGGAGCTGGTGCTTCTGGCTCTAGAACCTGCCATCTTCATACCCTTGAATTCTGCATGAGAAGGAAGTTTCTCTCCCAGGCTGGCTATGCTAGAAGAAACACCCATCAGAGGCAGATGTGGGAGACTCTGGGCTAGGGAGCCCTGCTGGGTGTCATCACCAGCTCCAGCAGGAAATGCGACTTGTGTCTGTCTGTCTGTCTGTCTTATCTTCCAGCCTCAAGAACCCTCAAACTCAGAATACCCCACAAACCCACTAGAAGAAAAGGTGCTGGAAGAGTCAACTAGCAGTAAAAAGAAGGAAAAGAGGAAACACGTAGACCATGTAGAAAGCTCGTTGTTTATAGCCCCTGTGACTGTCCACTCCTCGGATGAACTAGAGGAAGAAGAGCCTTGTGAAAGCAAAGTCCCTTCCAGGTATGTCGCCAAGATCTTCTCATCCTAGAGCTGGAGCAAGAGAGGCTCTGTCTGGGGATACCAGCATCTCAGATATGCTCCGTGTCAATGGAGGGTGTGAGCAATGCCCTTGCCCGTGGGGAGGAGCTGACTAGGGACAGACAGGGAAAAGCAGCCATGTTCCTAGGGGTGAGACCTGTTGGCTGTGTCCCTGTCCCCAGCTGCTCCTCTCTGTGTTGTCTTGTTTGGGCTGTCAGAAGCAGGTGATGGGGTGAGCAAGATGGACCCTGCCTCCTTAGTAAACAGGCAGCATTGAGGTAGGCTCCTGGTGGAGAAACGAACCCTCCTGGGTCCTCTGTGTGCCCTCTTCCTCCTGATCGCTCCAGGGCAGAAGGTGCCAAGGAAACTGAGCCTTGAGATGGGCGTCTGGCTGGAGGTTATTGAATTCCACTCTTCTCTGGGCATAGTCTCCCTTCCTCCTCCCCCCCCCCACTTAGTGCAGGATGTTTTTCTGGCTATAATTTAATATGGTTTCCCTATGTAGCTTCCTGCTGTAGCTCACAGGACTGCCCTGGTCTGTCTCCTTCTTATCTATCATGACTGCTCCAGACTACCTGGCCATGGCTCTCTGACCTTGGTTGGGTTTCTTGTAGCTTTGCTTGAAACACTGCTCCCTGGCTCATTCAGCTCAGCTGCTGGGTGCCGGCTTCACTGTCACTTCCTCCACGCAGGCTTCTTGGATTTTCCCAGGGTCTTTTTTGATCATCTGTAATGTATTCTTGTGGCCTCTGCTCTTTTTGCTTTTTGTCTGTTGTTGTTTTTATTTACAAAATGATAACTTTTTGGCAGTACTGTGCATGCCAGGAAAGGCCTGTACTACAGAGCTGCTTTTTCAGCTCTGTGGATTTAAAAAAAAAATTATTTGTAAAGAGAAGGAGAGAGAGAATAGGCACATCAGGGCCTCTTGCCTCTGCAAACGAATTCCAAATGCATGCACCACTTTGTGCATCTGGCTTTACGTGGGTACTGGAGAACCCAGGTCATTAGCTCTGAAGACAAGCACTTTAACCGCTGAGGTACCACTCCAGCCTGGATGGTTTTATATTGAGACATTCTCATAGTTGCCCTTGAAATGACTCTGGATCCCAGGCAAAGGCAAGGGAACTGTTTGAAGAGATAAAAACTGCGGTCCCAACGTTCAGCCGTAGCCCTGACTTGCGGTGGGCATTCAATATAATTCATGGGTACATGAATAAATGAGTGGGTGCACTTCCCCTATCCTCTCCTGGAGTTGGACCTGGCTCTTGGCAGAGAATGAAGGTTGGGATTCTAGGCTTCAGGGTCTCTTTTGACTCTATGAGCACATCTTGCCTCCTTCCTGCCCTGTGACACCAGCTGGGAGAACTCAGTACACTGGAATTGAGATCCCAGGGTTTTCTTATGGTAAATTTCCTGAAAATAAATGCTTGGGTCAAATGCCAGACTTAGAGTCCACACAGTGAGCTTGTGTGGAGGAGACTGAGGTGACCTTCTGTAACAGGGTACAGAGCACACCTCCCTCCCAAATACCCAGTTCTCCTGTTAAGCAGCAACCAGGACCCAGTACTTTCACCCCAGGACACAGGGATCCAACCAGCATCATAAAGCAGGTGGGGTGGGAATGGTGATCCACTTCCCAGAGGAGGAAAACTGACCAGAGATGTCAGCTATTGTCCCCATGGGCAGCTGTCGACAAGCCAGATAACAGCCTCTTTAGCCTTGGTTCCGGGTGAGCTGGCTTTGTGCATCCCATATGCCACATCAGCCTCAAAGATGCAGTCATGAAACTAGCCTCCTTCAGTATGAAAGGAAAAAGGGTACCTGGTGGGGTTAGACAAGCCACGGCAGCTTGTACATAGCTAGGGGCACCGGAGAGAGAGTCCAGCTTCCAAGCCTCAGCCTAGCTCGATCTTTAAGTTACAGAGGACCTTTGGCAAATGCCAAAACCTCAGAGTGCTTGGACAAAGAGGCTTCCTTCCTGTTCTAAAACCTAGGATGTTGGAGAATAGATGACCTGTTCTCCATTCAGAATCCTGACAGTGTATTTCTGTGTACATAAGGACCCAGTGTGCCTGGACCCCATCTCACGGTCTGTAAGCACAGTCCAACAACATGAACACATGAGGTACAAGCTCTCCTTGCTGTCCTCCGATCTGAAGTCACGACTTGTGCAAAGCTAGATGGGTTGGGGTGACCATGTGACTGAGCCACCAGCGCTGTGATGGGCAGCCATTCACTCAGCAGTTAAGGCACTTGCCTCCAGTGCCTAAGGCCCTGGGTTCAATTCCCCAGGTCCCACATAAGCCAGACCCACAAGGTGGTGGCCCTGGTGCGCTCTCTCTCTCTCTCTCTCTCTCTCTCTCTCTCTCTCTCTCTCTCTCTGCTTGAAAATGAATAAATAAAAAAATATTTTTTTAAAAAACCCTGTCTTTGCTTTTCAGGACTAGTCACAGCGATTCCAGCATTTACATTCGGCGCCACCCCAATAGGTCTTTGGAATTGGTTAGTATGTGAATTTCTTCTTGCCTATGGCCTCTGCTAATGAATACGCCTCCGTCCTTCCTGCCCCCTAGCCCAGAGCTTTGAGATTACTGACGTGTACCAACCCTTCTTTGGGATAGAAGACACACACTGAAACCTTATTGTTAAGCACGGTCCAATTGGATGTCCGTCCAGCTCGGGCAAGAAGGGACATAAATAAAGCATTGTTTTTAAAGCCTGAAGGCCTCTTTGTTATAAAAACGCATTAGACACACCTGCCCACCTCCTGACCCTGCAGCCACATTTAGAAAGACCGCAGTGAGAACTAGGGTCCCTCCTAAATAGAGGATCCACGTGACATTTGCAAATGCTACCTTTGGATCTGCTGGGACCCTCAGCAGCCCTGTTCTCTTGGCGGCGGGTAGATCTCTCCTTGTCACTCTTGGGCAGGGAGGCTAGGGGAGGACACAGAGGAATGTTTATGGTGTAGCAATTTGGTTTTGGAAGTAGATTTTTGCAGGGTCAAGAAAGGCGTGGCATGGTCGGCTTTGTGTGCTTAAAAATCATCTTGTTTTCTGTTTCAGAGATTTCATCTTTACTAATTGGGTTGCGGGGTTTTGTTTATAAATTTCACTGTAGGACCATTTTAGCTATGCTCAATTGAGGGATGCAGCTGACTTGGACGACAAGAAAAACCGAATATTAAACAGGTTGGTGGCCTCATTCCACTTCAAGCTTGTGATATTAAAATAAGACTTAAAAAATGTACGTGTATGTTTTGTTGTTGTTTAATGATGTATCCTACCTCACCTGTTCATCACAGTATTAATCATTTGGGAAAATGCCTGTGCCAAATAAATGAATTATGAATTTGGTATAAAGGGGAGGTCAGGTAGGGGGCACAGCATGGTTCAGAAAGTGAGTGTGAAGATGGGTGGGGGTTCTGAACCCAGGGGCAGAAGCGATTAAAGTGGAGCTGTGTGTTGGGTGTGTGTAGCTCCTAACGGCGCCTTCCTTCTGTCCCTTGCAGGTACAATACCCAGAGGCTCACTGAGCTGGTTTTACAGTTCTATGGCATCCGAGCAGACATGAAGCGGGAATGCAAGCATGCCAGGATATCCATGAAAGTATTCCAGGAGAGCTAGAGAGCCCCGGGGGCTGTTGCTGGGTCGCTGTAAAACAGCCCAGTGGGGCACAGGAAACCTGCACACGCTCCCGAGTTCCAATGGCCCTAACTGTTAAATTACCTTATTTTGTCCTGTCTCCCCACCGCACCCCATCCACTATGGATATGAATGAACATGAAAGCTAGGGGACTCTCTGAATTCTCTCCTAACCCAGGAGTGTGGACCTTAGATCTCCACATCTCTGGCTCCCCCAAGAAGCAAGATATCACGCTTCCTTCCCCAGTCTAAAACAGAAATGCTAATTCAGGTTTTGGCTGAAACAGAGACTGATGCCAGGACAGGTAAAGCCTTTAGTTTTTATGAGATAGAAACTTTGAAAACAGAGCCTGTGAACTTGACAAAGGCAGGTGTGTTTTCTACCTTGAGCATGTATTTGCCTTGAAATTTTAGATAGATAGATAGATAGATAGATAGATAGATAGATAGATAGATAGATAGATAGATGATTGATAGATAGACAGACAGGCAGATAGATGACAGATAGATGATAGATAGATGGATAGATAGATAGATAGATAGATAGATAGATAGATAGATAGATAGATAGATAGATGATAGATAGATGAATGGATGGATGGATGGATAGATAGATAGGTAGGTAGATAGATCTTCTGTTTTTCCTATGGAGCACTTAAAGTAAGAGAAAATCTGTTTGTTTGCCATTAGCTCGGCTTGAATTGCTCTAGTGTTAAGGGATGTGTCAGAAATGTCATGGTGTGGGTGTGTCATAACCTCTACCCCAGGCCTAGAAATGGTCCTTCAAGCTCACATTCCAGGCTTCTGTTGCATCAGCTCCTATGTCCCCATCCTCCTCACCTCTCCCCTGGGGACATTTGAGTTGGAGGTTGATCCCACCACCACCCACAGACTTCTACCAGCACCCTGTTTATTATTTGCCAGGCAGAAGCAAATTGACATTTATTGATTGATTGATTGTTCTTTTTTTTTTCCAAGGGAGGGTCTCACTCTAGCCCAGGCTGACCTATAATTCACTCTGTAGTCCCAGGCCGGCCTCAAATTTACTGTGATCCTCCTACCTCTGCCATTCAGAGTGCTTGGGATTAAAGGCCTTTTTGCCTGGCCAAATTGACATTTTAAACACTGCCTCCTGCCTCATCAAGATAAATTTGGAACCGGAGTGGATGGCTCAGTGGATAACACAGTTTACCATACAATCACAAAGACCTGTGTTTGATTGCTGGCACCCACATAAAAAGCCAGGTGCCCACATATGTCTGCAATCCCAGTGCTGAGGAAGGAACAGAGACAGGGTTTCTGGTCAGTCAGTCTAACCAAAAAACAAACAATGAGCTCCAAGTTTAGTGAGAGGCTATGTGTCAAATAAGGTAGAAGAGTGACACCCCGATGTCCTCTTCCATCCTTTCACATGTGTGTATCATACATCACACATACTATACACAGAGAGAGAAAAGAGGGAGGGAGGGAAGGAAGGAAGGAAGCTCTAAGGAAAGATAGATAAAACTGTCCCAAATCAAATCTAGCAATTCTCTTAAAGGTCATATTCCAAAGTCTAAACCAAAATTTGGGGGTTGGCTTTGTTTCTGATGGCTGCTCTGAACAGTCATCAGGACATGCTCTGGGTCTTCAGATGTCTTACCAAGTCCCCTCCATGACTGACAGTCCCTATCTATCTCCTCCTTATGGAGATGTCTGAGATCTGGCTCGGGGCCAGCCCGATCACAAAGTAATCATGGAGCCTGTGACTACCACTGTGTCCCATGGACATCAGCATACGCATCTGTGGCATGGGGTGGACAGCTCCCTCTGCCATGCTGCCTGGCTGATCCTGCTTTCTCTGGGGTACACACACAGGCAAGGGCTCCCTGATACGTCATGGGAAGCCTTCTTCATCTGCAGGTGGGCAGTGAGGCTGGGGCTTGTGGCCCATCCTTCTGGGGACACTGCCAGTAACTGCTGTGTCCTCTGCCTTTGCCTCTGCAGGAGGGCCACCAACTTGGGAGAGGCCATGCCGCCGGGAAGCCAGAGTTCATCCAACGACTCCCTGACACAGTTTGTCCAGCAGCCAGATGTGATGTATTTCATCCTCTTCCTCTGGCTTCTGGTTTACTGCCTGCTGCTCTTCCCTCAGCTTGACATCAGCCGGCTCTGAGGCATGTGTGTGGACAATAAAAAGACAGGACGCTGGCCAGGGTGGGCTCTTTCTATTTCATCTTACTTTCCGTGCAGGGTCTGGCCACTTCTGCAGATGTGGAAGGTTCTGGGAGAACTTAGGTTCTGGCCCCCTGTTGGTGTCATGTCTGTTTCTGCCCATGTTTCCCTCTGCTCTGTGAGAACAGAGATCAGCTTTCCTCTCTGGTCCTGTTCTTGGAGCTCAGGTTTGCGGCTGAATCCCTGGGTGGTTTTCACCCTAGCCTGCCTTGCTTGATCAGAGAGTAAGTATCCTTACTAATGTGTGGCCTAAGCCAGGGTCTTAGTGTGTGGACACATAAAGGTGTTAAGGTTCTGGAAGAACTTGAGTAACTGACTTACCTCTCGGGGGAGGGTCTGCCAGATTTAGTAAAGAGCAGAGCCCCCACCTGGAAGAAAGCTGCCTCGCTTTCCTCCAAGGGCAGGAGCTTGAGTGAAGAAGCAGTAGACCATGCACCTGTTGCATCCCTATGATGGACTGTATTCTTTGGGGGGGGGGGATCTAGAGAATGTACCTGGGATTCTCTGGAAGGCACATCCAGGGATGGCCAGCTCCAAGGGGGCAGCAGTTTTGTTGTGAGCCAAAGCACATTCTTCCTTTACCCTAGTTTTCTTGGAGGGGTTGCATTTTTAATGTGATGTGCAAACCTTCTCCAACAGTGGGACCCTCATGTCAGATGCAACCTGAGAACGACTGGTCTAGATGTGCATTAAGAGCAGAATGCTTGCTAGCTGAGGTGGCCCTGAGACCCCTTCCTGCTTTGCTGTGCTTTCTGTGCAGGGCAAAATGAAGGCCCCAAGGAGCAGGAAGTCACTGTCCTGATGATGCCGAAGCCAGAGGGGTCCTGCCGGTGCCTGGCCTTCGTATGCACATCTTGACGCCAGTGTCCTTTGTAGCCAGTCATAATGGGCTTCTTGAAAAGACTTTCTGGAAAGCACTGGGATGTAGACCATTGCAGACAGCATGTGAGAGGAAGAGGCATGTCTCCCACCCTCCCATCTTCCTCAGCCCTAGCTCTAAATTTTGGTTCCCTTCCTCTAGCCCTCCCTCTCGAACAGCAGGTATCAGGGAACCCTCGTAACATGGAAAACGAAGTCAGGAGAGGCCTCAGGGAACACCTTGCTTAACTGCACCCAGAGAGGCACAACAGGCTGACTGAGGTCACACAGCCCACCAAGAAAATCTGCCCCGAGCACCCACCCAGGTCATCTGATGCCTAGTCCAGAGATGTCACTTTTTGGAAGAACCTTTCAACTGGGCACACAAATGTCCTGAAAAAAAAAAAAAGTCAACATAACTTAAATGTCCTCAAAGACAAAAATTTTAGACCTTTGTTTTGTTCTTGTATTTTTCCACGTGATGTTTTATTCACCTCCAAACTCATCTCCTGCTGTTTTCTGGAATATTCTTGACAGCTGTAAAGATCAGTATATTAGTCCCTTTTCTCTCTGCTGTGACAAAATAGCTAACAAAAAACAGCTTAAGGAGGATTTATTTTGGCTCCCAGTTTGAGGGTACCATCCATCCTGGCAGGGAAGGCATGAGGGCAGGGGTTTGAGGCAACTGCTCGGCTCACGTCCCATCTTCAGTCAGGAGGCTGAGAGAGATGAATTATGGTTCCCAGCTTGCTTTCTCCTCTAAAAAAAAAAAAAAAGGTGTGTTTTTGTTTTTTGTTTTCGAGGTAAGGTCTCACTCTAGCCCAGGCTGACCTGAAACTTGCTCTGTAGTTCCAGGCTTTGGCCTTGAACTCACATCAATCCTCCTACCTCTGCCTCCCAAGTGCTGGGACTAAAGGTGTGCACCACTATGCCTGGTTTGCTTTTCCCTTTTAATTCAGTCTGGGACACCAGCCCAGAGGATGGTGTCACCCATATTCAGGGAATGTCTTCGCTCTTTAGCCTTTCTAGAAATACAGATACACCCAGAGGTGTGTTTCCATGGTGATTCTAAATTCTAAATCCAGTGAAGTTGACAATGAAGATTAACCAGCACAGCTTGTCATTTTACACACCAGCATTCTTCTTCCAAGAGTCACACTTCATCCTAGCAAGCTGAGAACTCGCTTATTTCAAGCATGGTCAAATGACTTTACATAGCACGTTGAGTCAATAACAGCCCACATCTGGCCTCTCAACCATTTTGATTAAAGTCTGCCTCCCCTGCTGGGAAGAGTCCAGCCTTCCAAGGTCCAAGCTGCTGGGAGCTTGGAGTGATTCCATGTTGATGGCCCCGGAGCCCCACACAGCATCCACTATTTAATGAGCTCTCTGGCCCCATGGGAAGTTCGGCATACAGATGATAAAGACTATGCATGTGCAGGGCTGGAAAATGGCTCAGTGGATCAGTGGTTAAAGGCACTTGGCTTGCAAAGCCTGCCAGCCTGGGTTCAATTCCAAAGCCACCCACTTAAGCTAGACATAAAACGTGGTGCAAGCATATGGTGTTCATTTGCAAAGGGGGCCTGGTGCACGTGTACACACACACACACACACACACACACACGTGTAAATAATTTAAAAAATTTTACAGGCATGAGGTTTTATAATCCTGTGCACCATGCAGTCCTCACTCAGAGAAGAGCCAGCCAGATGTAACAGTTTTCATCTTATGCATCTAGATCTTGTTCAGGATTGTGTCTACCTGCTGCTTCTCTTGCCTCTTATATCCTTAAAACACAACCTTAAAACATCTATTGGAAACGTGTCTACCAGTCGTTTTGGTTTGGGCGGGCAGTAAGCTGGCTATTTTAAAGGATGAAACAAATCTCCTTTGACTATAGGCTTATCTAGGTATAGATATAGAAGGCTGCTCAGCAACTCACCCTACTGCTTGGCATTTTTTAAATTAAAAAAATCACTATATGGTTTGCAATAAGTCTTGCTTGCTGGTAGTGTTGCAGTTACTGTTTCGTTGCTGGGACAAACACCTGACCAGAAGCAGCTTATGGGAAGAAAGGGCTTATTTCAGGCTTACAGTTTGAAGAGAAGTTTCATTATAGTGGAGAAAGCACAGTAGGAGCATGCAGTGGGCTCACACCTTCCTATATCAGCAGCAAGGCAGGAGCAGCAAAAGAGAGAGACCTCGGTCCACCCAGTGGGCTGGACCAGTAAACCCTAAGGTCCATCCCTCAGTGACACACCTCCTCCTGCAAGTCTCCACCTCCCAAATTTCCACCAGCTGGGGACCAAGCATTCAAAACACATAAGCCTACGGGGAACATTTCATTCAAACTACCACAGGTAGTAATCACTTTCAATCCTGTCAGCTATTCTAATATGCCCTTTTGCATTTCTACATGGTTTTTGGTGACTTTAGAAATATCTGCTGACTTGCTACTGCTATAGATGAGGGTTCCACTCCTGCCTGAGCCATATATGGTTTTCCCAATGTAGTTAGATCATGTGATTTGACAAAGCCCTCTTTAATGCTAACAGTGCATGTCAGGACTGGCTACCCCTGAGCCAAGTAGTGTACTTTGGTTACTTATCAAAATTCATTTGATAGCTCCCTTCCTGCCTCTCCTCTTCCTTCCATCCTTCTTCCTCCTCCCCTCCCTTTCCTCTCCATTCTTTAATAACCCCTTGAAGAAGAGAACATGGGAAGTAAATGTTGTAGATATTTTGAGATTTGTTCATGATTTAAAATATCTTCTACCAAGTGTGGTTGGACACCCAATAACTGCTTCCCCACTGCATGCCACATGGTTGTTGAGATTTCGCATGCCCTTCTGATTCCTGTGCCTTGAAGTTCCCATCCCTGGAGACACGTCCAATCTCATTCTCTGGGTGTTCTAACTTGTGGTGCTTTCATGGCCTTCCTGTTGATGCTTGTGCTGAGCCCCATGGGAAATCTCTTAAACCTTCATGCTACTTACTGACATTCTGAATTACCTGCTGTTCTAATATTGGACCTCCCTGGCTAATCCTGTCACATTTTTATTTATTTATTTCTCATGCCTATTTTTTTAAATCTGCTTTCAGGAAGATTTCCTCCATTTCATCTTCCCATCTTACTTAGTTTCTATAACTTCTTCTTGGTTCCCTGGGTTTTGTTGCATCGTGACCTGTTCTGGGTTCAGGGAGAAAGGTCTGACTTCTTAGTGGCTGTTACAGTGTCTGCAAGAGAATTCTTTTCTGCTTCTGGTCTTGTATTTGTCTCCTTGCTCTTGGTTTGGCTCAGTCTCTGGCTTCCATATGATGTGCTTTCCTCAAATATCTGGTGGTACTGTGGATCTGTTCGTGTTTAAGTTTGGTACATCCAAGAGCTGGCTGGATGCCCTGTGTGCCAACCTAGTAAGTTTCTCTTGGGGTGTTCATGGTGGAAGAAGCTAGCACTTGTGTTCCATATACATCTTTTGTTTCGAGGTTTTGTTTTTTGAGACAGGGTCTCCCTACATAGCCTTAGGCTAGCCTTGAACTCTTGATCCTCCTGCTTCAACCTTCCAAGCTCTGGGTTACAGGCATGTACCACCATGTCCGTCTTCCACATACCATCATAATCCAAACCGTCCCCTTTGGGTTTTCTCGGTGGAGGGCTAAGGGCCTTGTCACTGTGCTCATTTGCTGACCTGTGCAATGAAGCTTTTCCCTTCCCAGCTGGCCCATGTGAAAGAGCCTTCTGTGAGACACACATCTTTTTCTAGACTATATCTCCTTTCCTGACATTCTCTTTACCGTGGCTTCTGCCTGCTTCTGTGATCCATCAGCTTATTGCCCGCTGCCCTGTCTCAGATCTTGCCTTTTGCAAGGGGAAGTGTTAAGGCATTGCATACTCATAAACTCACTTGACCCGGAATCAATTGTGGGCGGTGTTTACTTCAGGGAGGAAAAGGAAACATCTCAAGAAAGATAGTGAGGTCACAGGCCAGAGCTAGCAAGAGGCCCAAACCTAGGACTCACTTTCTGACATTAACTTTACTGAGAACTTCTCTACTTAGAAAACAAAGCGATGTCCCAGGAGATTCTGAGTGACGTCAGCCTTGTGGTCAAGTTGTGGTGGAAATGCTTCAAGACCCTAGGGAGGGGCAAAACTGACTGGTCTCATTGCATTCCCTTCCCTCACCATCCTCTTACCTCCCCCTCCAAGTTTTGCACACTTTGACTCAACCCCATATCATAACTGTTTACATCTCTCCTTCATTGGCACATGAAATTCATGGTAGAGTTGCAAATTTATAACTAAAATTTCTGCCTCTGGCCAGCTTTTAGCAGCAAAATCTCCGTATCTAATATTAAACACAGTCCTTTGGCGACTTTAATTAACTGTATGTCCTGCCATCCCTGCCTGTTTCTCTCCACCTTCAACACTTGCTTCTTGGAGTAGGAAACAGGGCTTCTTCAAACACCCTACAGAGAGGCCCTGAAAGCACAATTAAAATTTGAGCTGCAAAGCCAGGTGTGGTGGCATACACCTTCAATCTTAGCACTCTGGAAGCTGAAGCAGGAGGATGCTGGGCCAGCCTGGGCTAACAGAGTGAGACTCTGTCTCACAAAATAATTTTTTAAATTAAAATCGGGGCATGAGACCCTGAATTTTTCAGATGAAGTCATAATTGGTCTCTCAGAGATCACTTTTTTTTTCTATAAAAGCCATGAATTCTACATTGTGGTGGGAAAAAAAAGAAATAGAAAAATATTCAGTAGGTTTATTCCATTTTTAACAGCTAACACTTCTTTAAACCACATCAGACTTTATGGGAACATATAGTCTGTAAGACCATTCTGGAAAAAAAATAGCCATGAAATTCTGGATTCCTAGATGCCATATGAGGATTAAGGCAGGTTTTCAAGGACCCTCTAGGAGTGCTCAAATTAAGATCGCGCTGACCTGGGCATCAGAGACCCGCATCTCAGCTCTGGTTCATTTGTGAACACCCCCAGCAATGTACTTATTTCTCTGGGTTGAAAGTTGGAAGACTTCTCAGATAAAAGTCCTGAGTTTAAAAATCCAAAGGCTAGCAAGGTGGTTTTTTTGTTTGTTTATCTCAGTAAGTGACCTGATTGTAAATAAATGCACTTCTGCATACGAATTTGTGCCAAAGCTTAGCACACTGCTTCCTGTTCGGTGTCCGAGAAAGGTGCCTTGGAGGAGTTTGGAAAGACAGAGGCAGTGTGAGTGTTGCAAGGTTTAGGATGAAATTGGAGGAGTACCTTGGAGGTACTCCCTAGGTTTCCAGAGCTAAATTGGGCTCCCTAAGTCAGCAGCTGAGGAAGTTTCCCAGGGGAATTTCTTTGAAACTCACAAGTTGAGCTGTAGGCAACTGGCTGGACCTTCCCATCCCTTCCAGCTCTTTCCTCTTCCCCTAGCAATGCCTCAAAAAAGGCACAGAAATTCTGCTTGGCCAGAGCTGTTTGCTTTCCAGCAGAGGTTTCTGAGGCCAAAGGTTGGTACATTCCCTGAGAGCATCCCTGGGGAGGGCATGGAACGGGCACAGGGTCTGTGGTGGAGGACACCTGCTCTTTGCCCTTGAACCTGGACCACCTGCATCACTGTGGTGCTGATAACATCGGCGGAAGACAAAGAGAAAAGATGGCCAAATGCTGTCGGGACAGGTTACTAACCCAACCTGGACGCAGGAGTTTGTTCAGAGCACATTGCTTCGGTGATCGGTGTTTGATACGTTGGAGCCTGTGATATAATCAGCAGACTCAATGTCTCCTAATGGTGTGGCAAGACTTCATTGCCTGTGTCTGAATTTTTTACTGACAGCTCCGGGAGAACTAGTGAGGGGGGTGAAAGGCGAAATGTTATTTTGTAGTACAAGGATTATTTTGTCTATTTAGTATCGACATCGACATGGCTTTATAAAAACAAAGGGATCTTTGTAAAAAAAAATACTGTATGAATGTGCACTCTTATTTATTGATTATTGTAAATGAAGACAAATGGAAATTTGCATAATTTATACTTGTGGGGAACTCACTGGAGTATTTGACTGTTTTCTATCAAAGAATATTAGGCTCGGTGCTATTATGAACGATCCTGTCAAATCATGTGTATTCTTAAGAAGATTTTTCAACATAAATTTCTTGAACTGACCGTCTCACTGTCGTTGTTTATTTCAGTGTGTGCTTGCACCAGCCAGAAACGACACAACTGTTCCTTTGTCCCAACACAGAGTCCTTTCACCAGGATCACGGTGAAGCCAGTTGGTTTGGGAGTTGCAGATAGTGAAGGGCGGATGGCCTTCACTGTGTCAGCTTGCCCTGATCCTTTAAGTGTGAAGCTTTGAGAAGAAATGACAATGAAGTACATTGTCCCTTGGGAGGGGAGGGTTGGTTCTGGGACTCCCCATAGGTACCACAGCCCTTGGTTCTTTACTAGCCTTGTGGCCCACGGGGAGCTGGGTAAGAATTGAACAAGGAAGGAGGAAAAGAAGACAAATGACTGAGTACACAGTTGGAAGCCAAAACCCAGGCCTTGCTTTCCACTGCAGGAAGACAGGCAACCAGGCAAAGAAGACCGGCCTGTAAGCGCTAGAAGAAAGGGCAGGAAGGGAGTTCAGACTGGGGTGGACCTCTTGGAGGGGCATTTGGCCAAACACCTGAAAGAGCTGCAGGGGCAAACTAATTGGGAGAAGAATTTGTTTTTGTTTGTGACAGGGTCTTGCTGTAGGCCATGCAGACTTGGAACTCACATCCTCCAGCCTACCAGGGCTGGCAGCAGCTGGGTTCTCAGGATGGCCAAAAAAGCAAGGATGTACAGGGGTGGGTCAGACAGGGCCTCAGAAGTGGCAAGGACTGTGGAGATCCCCCACAAGGTTCTCAGTGGGCAGGCTACTAGGAGCACCTGCTAGCTGAAGGTGCATGGGAATGTGCCAAAGGACCATGGGGTGAGGAGGGCTGAACTCTGGATGTATTCTGAAAGTAGTCCTTGGTGATTGGCTCAGGGAGTAAGTGAATGGAGGTGTATTACTTTCTTGACACTGTGAACAAATACCTGACCATAAGCAATTTAAGGAACGATCAGATTGAATTCATCTTACAGTTCCAGGGGGATGCATTCCATCATGGCAGGGAAGGCCTGGTAGTAGGAGTAGGAAGCAGGCTCTTTTTTAATCCAGCAGAAATGGCCCTTCACCTGCCTCCCTTACACCTCAGTGCTGTGCAGAGAGAGAGGAAGCTGAGTCCTGCGTGGTGCTTTCCAGAGCTTATGGCCAGCATAACCGTGTTTCAGCTTGGCGAGTCATACGTTAGACAGGGAGGCTGCACCATTGAGTGTTGCAGGTGTAATGATAAGGTGGCATTTTTCCTCCCTAGTAATTACTGTGACATTTAAGGTTAATATCAGCTCCATATGACAGATGCCCAAAAGAGCAATGGTTTAAACATTACAGAAAATACAGGGAAGAATTTATTTTTTCTCTGTCTTAACTGGTCCAGCAGCTGGCCTCTTCTTCCCATTGCTCCTAAGTCCCTTATGGCTGTGTCACCCCTAAACTATGGTCCTTTGTCCCCATGATCCAAAATAGAGACTTCACACAACAACGCCATGGCCCATGCTGCAGAATGAGAGGCAACATCAACCAGTCGCCACTGCTTTAGAATTCTTTAGATTCTTGTCATGGTTTGATCCAGGTGTCCCCCACAAACAAATGAATGTGTTCTCAGTGATCAATGCTCAACTGATGGCAGTTTGGGAATTAAAACCTCGCTAGAGCTGTGTTGTTGGGGGCAGGCTTATGGGGTTATAAGCCAGCTTCCCCTCGCCAGTGTTTGGCACACCTTCCTGCTGCTATTTCCAGTGCTATGGCAGAGGTGATGTCCACCCCTCTGCTCATGTGATCGTTTTCCCTGCCAGGATGGAGTCTCCCCTCGAGTCCATAAGCCAAATAAACCCATTCCTCCACAAGCTGCTTTTGTTTGGGTTCTTTCTGCACAGCAACTAGAAAGCTGACCACAACAATTCTTCTGCAAGAAGACTCACACTGTACATCTGGGTGAAGCCATTGGCCACAGCAGCTGCCTGGGAGGAAACTGTTCCTTCATTAGACACAGGGCTAAGAGAAATACAAGCAAGTGCGGGTGTGTTCCTCAGCCTTTCCATGGCTGTGACAAATGTCTGAGGGAACAACTAAAAGAAGGAAGGTTTATTTTGGCTCATGGTTTCAGAGGTTTCGGCCAATGGTTGGCTGAGTCGATCACTGTGGCCCTGAGGTGAAGCTGAACATTGTGGTGGGGCCCATGTGGTGGAGTAAAGCTGCTCACTTCATGGTGGCCAGGAGGCAGAGAGAGACAGAGAGAGAAAAGGGATAGGAAAGGCTCAGGGACAAGATTCGTTCCCCAAAGGCACCCCCTCCCAGTAACCTACTTCCTTCAGTGAGGCCATTGCCCCTAACTTTTCCTCCTAACAATTACAAGTCCATCAATGGATTCATCTATCGATGAAGGCAGAGCCCTCATGATCCAGCCACATTCCCATAACCCCACCTTTGAATACCACTTGCACTGGGGACAAGCCTTCAGTCTGTGAGACTTGGGGAGGGTTGCACTTCAATTATAATAAGAGGTATAGTTTTGGGCAGCAGCAAGCAGCCTTGGCTGGTGCTTGCCTAGGTCCTGGTTGTTGTGGGTTGGGCCAGCTGGCTCCTCCATCACACCTGTATAGGTCTGTTGGATGCGTTGAGGTGTCAGAGATGGGAAGGGCGCAAAGCCCATGTTCAGAAGCAGCTCTCTAGCATCTGGGGAGGAACGTAGCACATGGGACATGTCTGCCCTGTGTTAGTGCTCTTCCAGGTGTCAGGCTATTAACCTATCACCCAGTCCTGAGACTCAATAGTTCTGTGTTGGGTACTGTGTCCTGCCCACAAGAGGCTGAGATTAGAAGGCATAAATGAATGGAGACAGTGGGGAAGAGCTAGAATAGAAAGCTTAAGCCTCTGTAATTTCTTATGTGTTTGCCTCACTCTAGCCAATGCTGACCTGAAACTCATTCTATAGTTCCAGGCTGGCCTTGAATTTATAACAATCTTTCTACCTCTGCCTCCCAAGTGCTGGGATTAAAAGTTTGCACCACCACACTCAGCTAGTCTGCAAATTTCTTGAAATGTCAATCTGTTTCTGAGTCCCTAGAGGCAGCCCCAAGAGATTATGATCTGGAGATCCAGGGCTACTCCTGGCAGAGCTTGCAGACACCCTTAGGGAGACAGTGGCCATGAGGTACTCCCTCCATGAGGAAGGAAGTGACAGGAGCTTCTGTCACCTTGGCCCAGCAGTCAGCTTTCTCAGGGACTTCAGATCAGCTTCAGCTTTCCTACATCCAGGCTCCCATCGCCTGTAAAATGGGAATCCTTACTTCAGCCCACGTGAGGCACTAGGGAGTGGCCCTGGTGTCATTGGAGTAGCAGTACCCTTTCTTTCCATCTTAAAGCTCCCATGACTTTTCCCCTAGAAATTAACCCCTCTCCCCCTCACACACACACTAAATCATCATTCCTGGACTTTTTGTGCCATTGCCATAATGTATCAGGAAAATGTCCCTGACCTCCTTGGATTTCCTAATACAGCAGCTGTGATCCGGTGACATCCCCTCTGGTCCCAATTACCCCATGTGACAAGGGTTAGAAGAAAGCAGGTAGCAAAGAAACCACAGTGCCAACAGCTAGGCAACCCTTGGATTGAGTCATCCAGTTCTGCTGGGCTGAAGAACAGACCATCTGTAGTAAGCAGAGGAGTACCTAGAAACTGAGGGAGGTTTGAAACTTGACCCGGTAGGTAGGTAGGTAGGTAGGTAGGTAGGTAGGTAGGTAGGACTAGTGGTCACACCACTCGGGTGCCATCCTCTGCGTGGTTATTTGCTAAGATGTGTCTGTTTGGTCCTCAGAGACCCTAGGAAGTTTCCAGGTGATGCTAGTGAGGAATCCCCATCTACCAATAGAGCTAAGCTGGTCCCTGGCTTGAAGCTGAGCTCATCAATGGACAGAAATCCCACACATCAAGCCCCACTGGGAGAAACTCCCAACCAGGGGCTTCCCAAACTAGATACAATGAACAGCTTAAAGAAAATATTTCCAACTTGTCACAAATGCTTTTGTAAAATGCAGCAAGAATTGTCTAAAATTTTTTTGAAATCAGATATATTAGGGAACTGGGAAGATGGCTCAACTGTTAAAGGCACTTACTTGCAAAGCCTGCCATTCCAGGGTTTAATTCCCCAGCCACCCACATATGCCAAGCACAAAAAGTATGTAATCATCTGGTGTTCAAAGTGGAAAGAGGCACACGCGTGTGTGAACATGCACATACATGTGAGGGCGCGCGCGCGCGCACACACACACACACATGTTCAAATAAATTTTTAAAAGACATACAAGTTCTAAATGTATCATGTTAAATCCAATGTACATCAACCATGCCCTTGGGCTCCCAGGATGGTGTTCAATGCTTGTTCTCAATTACTGAGTTGAAGCCCAAAGTTATAGCAACAGGAAATTCGTATTTTAGGAGATGTTGTCTGGAGACATCTACTGAGGCATCTACAGTGTAGTCTTGTTTTAAGTTTAAAGAGATTTTATTAGATGATGAGAAGGACTGAGGAGAGATAGCAAAGACCACCAGGCATTTTAGGAGATTATTAGGAGTCACAGGATCCTGCTGGGTGTGTGGCTCACGCCTTTAATCCCAGCACTTGAAAGGTGGATACAGCTGGATTGTGAAGCCAGCCTGCCTCAGGGCAGTGACAACAGAAACGCTCTTAATTCTTGAGGCTACCAAATTAACTATGGGACACCACTCATGGTGTCTTAAAACAGAGGTGTCAAGACTTTATACTGCTTTGTTTTTTTTTTTAAAAAAAAAACATTTCCAGGTATGTGAAATTGATTGGTAAGAATTATCTCCAGAGCTGTTCTCATGTTTTGCCTGAATTGACAAATCCATGCTTTTGTTCAAGACTGGTGTAACTGTCCTCCTGAGTCCTTAATAACTGTATGTAGAAGCCAAGGCTGATTAGAGCTAAAAAGGGAAAAAAAATATTTCAGACCCTGTTCCCTCAGGTCACACAAGCCCAGGAGACAATAGGGTGTTTCTAACATGTCCTGCAGCTCTGGTAAGCCACCTGTTCTTGATCAGAGAGATTATGGTGGTCCAGAAGCGGGACTCCAAACAATATGCAGTCTGAAAGAGGAGAGGCAGAACCGAGGTTCTCAGTGCTTCCATGGGAAACCACATGGTCAGCACAGCCCCGGCTCATCCTAGCAGATGGCATAAATGCTGAGCCACAGAATCTCCTCCCAGGCCCCTAAACATCTCTCCAAAAGGCTGCAACTGACCTTGAAAATACAATGTGTGGGGCTGGATAGATGGCTCCGTGTTTAAAGGCACTTACTTGCAAAGCCTGATGGTCCCATTCCCCAGTGCCCACATAGAGCAAGATGCACAAAGTGGCACATGTATCTGGAGCTCATTTACAGGAACAGGGGGTTCTGGGTGTGCCCATGCTTACTCTCTTTTTGTCTGTCTCTTTCTGTCTGTCTCTCAACTAAATAAATAAATAAATAAATAAATAAATAAATAAATAAATAAATTTTTAAAAAGCACGATATATGGAGAGTTAAATTTTGACTGCCTGCTTGGTTTTAAGTACTCAGAAAGAAAAGTATAACCGTAAAGTATGCCTTAAATGTTATATAAGCTACCATTTCTCACGAACATTTTTCTTCTTGAGAAAGAATCCGCTGCTCGGATAAGAGTCAATAGGATGGTGGTTCTCTCCTCTGTGGGCAACTACTTCTTTTTTTAAATATTTTATTTATTCATTTTCAAGCAGAGAGAGAGAGAGAGAGAGAGAGAGAGAGAGCACCATGGCCACCACCTTGTGGGTCTGGCTTATGTGGGACCTGGGGAATTGAACCCGGGGCCTTGGGCACTGGAGGCAAGTGCCTTACCCGCTTAGCCATCTCTCCAGCCCGCAACTACTTCTTACCAAAGTCACTTCTTCACAATCTGGGTCAAGAAAACACTCTTCTTTTGGTATTATTTTAAGGCAACTAACTGATGTGCCTACCCGTTAGATTAGTATCTTGGATGAGTCACTACTGATCTATCTCTCGACCCATGGCTCAACTCACTGTCTTGCTTTCTAGTCATTTTTCAATTTTCTCTCAAAAGCTACTTGCAGTCTAATTTTTGCGCATGTGTCTATGTGTATGTGTGCATGTGGAGTGTACGTGTGTGTGCAGGTGAGTGTGAACATCTATGTGGGTATGTGGAGGTCTGGGGACAACCTCTATCCATCTCTTTTTGAGAAGGGTCTCTCAATGGCCTGGATCTCACCAATTAGACTAGGCTTGTTAGCCAGCAAGTCTCAGGGCTTCTCCTGTCTCTACCTGCCCAGAGCTAAGATTACAGGTGTGTGCCACCAGGCCTGGCGTTTTTACCTGAGTTCTGGGGATTGAATTCAACTCCTCATGCTTGCAAGGCAAGCATTTAACTGACTGAGAAATCCTCCCAGCACCTAATTTTGCTTTGATGGTGTTCTAGTAGGGTTCACAGAGGCATGTGCTAGTTCTTGTTTGACTGATGGTGTAGCCAGATGCACAAAGGGGTGCATCTGTCTAGAGTTCATTTGCATTGCCAAGATGTCCTGGGGCTCCCATTCTCTCTCAAATATATAATAAAAGCTACTTGATCCATGAGCATATATGGTTGATTTGGTCTATAGATTACTTCCAGGTGACATTTGGTTGCAAATCACAGAAATCTGGCTATAGTACTTCACCACAATTTTCCATCCAGGTAATTTAAGTGCGTAGCCCTGCAGGGCAAAGGCTCTGTCATGTCACCAATGACCCAGTTTCTTCTGCTTTCTGACTTCTATCATTCCCTCCCTCCCCAGTCCCTTTTGATGGAAAGATGGCCTCTGTATACCAGCTCCACATTCCAGGCCAGGAAAGGAGAAAAAGCTACAGAGGAAAAAAAAACAAAGTCCATTTGACTTTCAGCCAAGTCCTATTGCAGATTGTTGGCCACACCTGAGAAGCAGAGGAAGTTGGGAAATGTAGGCTTTTTTTGTTTGTTTGTTTTTGTTTTGTTTTTGGTTTTTCGAGGTAGGGTCTCGCTCTAGTCCAGGCTGACCTAGAATTCACTATGTAGTTTCAGGGTGGCCTTGAACTCAAGGCAATCCTCCTACCTCTGCCTCCCAAGTGCTGGGATTAAAGGCATGTGCCACCACGCCCAGCAGGAAATGTAGTTCTATTGCTAGGAATATTGTTGCCCTCTAAGAGAGAAAGAAATGTTTTCCGGCCCTATCTACAACTATCTTAATATCAAAAGTTCAAATGTGAAAGACACTATTAAGAGAATTGAAAAGCAAGTCATAGACAAGGAAAAAGATATTTGAGAAATAACCTGATAAACAGCCTTCATCCAAAATATACAAAGAACTCAGGATGGGGGGATGGATCAATTAGTAAAGTGCTTGCTTCATAAACATGAGGACCTGAGTCTGATCTCTAGCACACATGAGAAATTGCTGGGTGTGCCTATAATCCAAACCCTAGGGAGGCAGACAGCCAGATCCCTGGAGCTCACTGGTCAGCCAGTCTAGCCTAACTGGTGAGCTTGAAGCCAATGAGAGATCCTGTTTCAAAGGAGGTGGATGGCCTTCCTGTGGGTGTTGTTTTACACACGCACACACACACACACACACACACACACACACACACACACACACACACATGGACTCTTAAAAACACCACAGGAAAACAACCCAATTAAAAAGGGGAAGTTCCGAAAAGAGGAATTTCACCCACAGAAATATACAAGATGTTGAATAAACATCTGAAAAGGTATACATCATATGTCACCACAAAATTTCAAAGTCCAAATGAAAATGAGATGAAATCTAGGATGCTGACAACCCTAAATGTCAGCAAGGATGTGGAGCACCAGGAACTCTTGTTCATTGCTGGTAGGAATACAAAATAATGTAACCACTTTGGAAGACAGTTTGGTGTTTTCTTACAAAACTAAGCATACTCTTACCATACTATCAATGTTAACCAAAATGAATTGAAAATGTATGTCCACACATAAACTTATATATGAAAGTTTTCAGTTATATATAATTGCCAAAGTTCAGAAGCAATCAAGATGACCTTCAATGGCTAAGTAGACCTGCTGTATGGATCCATGCAGTGAAATATTATTCAGCAATGTAGACCATAAGCTATTGAATCATGAAAACGCATGAAGGAGTCTTAAATGCACAAATGAAAAGAGCCAGTCTGAAAAGGTGACTTACGATTATTCTATGATATTCTGGGAAGGGCGAAGCTATAGAGGTAATAAATAATGAGTGGTTGTGAAGGTTCACTGGGGAGGGCTGAAGAGCCTGAGCCCAGAGATTCTTAAGATAGTGAAGCTCCTGTAATGATCATACATGTTGTAGTTACCTTCTCATTGCCGAGACAAAACTCCTGACCAAAAGCAGCGGATGAGAGGATTGTTGTTTATTTTAGCTTACAGTCTCCAGAGGAAGCTTCATAAGAGCAAGAGAAAGCATGGAATGAGCAGAGAAGTGAACATCTGGACATCACCTCTGCCAGAGCTGGTGGAAAACAGTAGCAGGGGCATAAGCCAAGTTCTGGCAAGGAGGAGCTGACTAGAACACCTACTAGCTCACTCTCAGAAACACACCTCCTCCAGCAAGGCTCCCAGCTCCCAAATTGACATCGGCTGGGGACCAGCATTCAGAACACATGAGTTTGTGAGGGCCCACCATAGTACTCATCACTGCATGTGTCTCAGCCCCTAGGGCTATATAATACAAGGTGAGTCCAGTCCTGATGCAGTAGGAATGTGTCAGTATTGGTCCATTGGTTGTAATTAGTCCCCGATGCTAACAATCAAGGAATGGCGAGTAGATTGGAAAAGTACATCAGAACTCTGTCCTCATGACCCACTTGTGGTGACTCTAAAAATCAATTCCTTTTGGCTTTCTGCAACACTCTTACTATGTTGTCTGGCTGGTGAAGAAGTTCTGTGCTCAGGTGATCCTCTTGCCTCAGCCTCTGCGTAGCTAGACGTAAGCTGCCATGTCTGGTACGTATGTAGGTTCAGGGATCTACTCTCAAATCCTCATGCTTATACAGCAAGTGAGCTGTCTCCCGAGCCCTTTTTTTTTAAAAAAAAAATATTATTTATTTATTTATTTGCAAGCAGAGAGAGAGAGAGAAGAGAAGAGAGAATGGATGCACCAGGGTCTCCAGCCACTACAAACTCCAGATGCATGCACCACCTTGTGCATCTGGCTTGACGTGGGTACTGTGGAATTGAACTCTGGTCCTTCTGCTTTGCAGGCATATGCCATAACCACTGAGTCATCTCTCCAGCCCTCCCCCAAAAGCCTTTTGTAAAAACAGAATTGTGATTTTAAATGGAAGTTCTACAGAAGGACAGGAGTGAGAAGGCTGCACCTGTGCCTAGTGAGAAGCCCTGCACATTGATTGGATTGTGCTAGAAATAAGGAAATACAAGGGTGACCATGGCAGAGACAGAAACAGGAACTAAGGGCACTACTTTACACATCTTAAGTTACCAAATTGCAAATTGAGGCACCGTTCACACATGTCTAATTAGCTCCCAGCTGAAGAGCTTGCCATCTGGTGCTCACCATGCTGTGAGTGAAGAACGCTGATAGCCAGCTGGTGGCGGTGGGTGTGACACACACTTCCGCTAGACAATCTGCTGAGCAGGAGCCTAGGGGATGTTTGGGTTCTTTATCTAGATCATTCTCCAAACATTCTAAGAAATATTTCCCTCGGACTGAAAAGATGGCTCAGTGGGTAAAACGCTTGCTATTCAAGCATGAGGACCCAAGTTCAGATCCCCAGAACCCACATGAAGTTGATATGGGTTGCTGATAATTAATATTTGTAAGCAACATGGGGGGGAGAGAGAGAGTTTTGGAATCCTCCCTTCCCCCTCCTCCTATTCCGAGTTTGTGTCCTCTAATGCCAAAGAATTGTATATAGGGATGGAATTAAATTTTAATTATATATATATATATATATATATATATATATATATATATATATATATATATATATATATATATATATATATATATATATATATATATATATATATATATATATTTTAATTTAGTAAATTAGGAAAAGGGGAGTTGGATGGGGAAATCTCCCAGTCACCATGTGGGAAGTTACAGAGTTCTCCAGCCATCAGTGTGGGGAGAACACATGTCAGAGATTTTAAACAGAACTTATATTATTTAGCTAAATAAGCAGCCCAAGAAAAGATAACGGAAAGCTCCCTTTATGAGAAAGCGAGATTCATGAGAGAAAAAGTCTGGAGCCTGCACCCATACCCCAGCCCAGCCATCAGCTGGGGTAGGGGTATAGGCCTTACCTCACTGAGGCCTGGGTCAGCAGCCCCTCTACTCCATTGCCACATGGAAGAAGAAGAAGAAAAAAGAGGGTCCACTTCCTCTAGGGAAGAGAATTTACGTTCTTCCCAAGTGAGCCAGAGAGACAGCTGATTGGTTTATATTTGACCAATCAGTTTTAGCACCTAGGTTGTAGCTCTAACTAGACACCTCCCCCCTCAAGGGGAGGGGGCTGCCTCTGCAGAGAGGTCTGACCGTCACAAAGTGAGACGCGGCAGCACATTTCCTTAATCTCGGTGCTGCTACAGCCAGATGGGAGGTGGAGACAGGGGGATCCCCAGATGCTTGAGAGCCAGATGCACAAGGTGGTGCATGCATCTGGAGTTTGTAGTGGCTGGAGACCCTGGTGCATCCATTCTCTCTTCTCTTCTCTCTCTCTCTCTGCTTGCAAATAAATAAATAAATAATAACTTGCAGAATGAAAAGTTTTAAAATAACATCCAATAAGGCTTCTGGTTGCCTGAGCAAGAGGACCTACCCTCCCTCCCCAGCCCCAGCATCCATGTAAGAAGCGTGGAGTGCTTGTGCACACCTGTAACCCCAGTGCTGATGTGGAGCAGAGACAGGAGGGTCTTCAGGGGAGACAGCTCTCTCTCTCTCCTAGAGGAACAGGTTATTCAAGTGCAAATCTGCCCTCCCACAAGTGCTAGGATAGACCTCTGCCCAGGAAGCGGTGAGAAGGAAGAATTCCTTCTGCCACCAGAAGTAGGACCTTAAGCAGAGGATCATCAGATAGCAGAATGGGGCGACCTCACTGAGGAGAGAGAGAACATTTAAGAATGGAGGACTTCCAAGGGTGAAGAAGGAGAGGAAGGGCATTTCAGGCAACAGGAACAGCATGACGAATGCAGAGAGGCGTGAAATTTCATCATGGGTTTAGGAAACAGTGCGACCAGCTGTGACTGAAACTTAGACCCATGGCAAGGTGACCCCAGGGTCAAAAGCTCAAACACCTGGAGCCATTGGGAGCTTAGAAGCCATGCAAAGATGGCTGAAGAACCACCTGGAAGCCAAGCGGAGGGAGGATCCTAATAGGTGTGTGTGCTGGTCGGGGATGCTGGCTCGGAGGACAATGGGAGAGTCCCCAGCAGACAGAGGAGGAACAGAGCCACACCGGAAGGTTTAGCCCTGGGCCTAGCTGAAAGCAGCCATCTTTAATGAGTCAGACCATTCTAGAGGACTGATGTGGTAATTGGGTTCCCCCTGCTGTGGACTCAGAAAGGACACCTAAAAAGTGCTTGATCCATGTATATTTTAATTACTATTTCTACTTTTTTGGTTTTTCCAGGTAGGGTCTCACTCTAGCCCAGGCTGACCTGGAATTCACTATGTAGTCTCAGGGTGGCCTTGAACTCATGGCAATCCTCCTACCTCTGCCTCCCGAGTGCTGGGATTAAAGGCGTGCGCCACCACGCCCGGCACTATTTCTACTTTTTATATCTAAAAAAGCTTAGCCATCTTTCACAAATATTTTTTCCAGGAATTCACCTTTATAGATAACCTTCAGGAAAGTTATGTTAAATTTCTTCAGCTGAGCATGGTGGTAATCTGAACACTTGGGAGATGGAGGCAGGAGGATCAGAAGTTCAAGGCCAGCCTCAGCTATATAGTGAGTTCAAGGCAGCCTGGACTACTTAAGGACCTGCTGAAAAAAAAATTCTTTTTTTCCTTTCAGATCAAGTAAACTGCCAGAAATCACCAGAAAAGCTGACTCATCACACCTAACATCATTAGCTCTTAAATCAAAGCCTTTGTTCCTCTATAAAACAACTGTGGGCCTGGAGAGATGGCTCAGCAGTTAAGGCACTTGCCTGCAAAGCCTAATGACCTGGGTTTGATTCCCCAGTACCCACATAAAGCCAGATGCACAAAGTGACCCATGCATCTGGAGTTCCTTTGCAGCAGCTAGAGGCTCTGGTTCTCTCCCCCCTTTCTCTCTCTGCCTGTTTAAACCTCCTTTCCTCACCCCACAGCTGTGCTATCCTTCCAGACATTTGTCAGCCCTCTTTTAAGATATGTTCTAGATCCACAGAGTTTCTCCCCACAAAATCATGCTCCCCTTTGTCCAGGTGACAAAGCTAATGTTGGGGAGTGCTGGGTCCTAATTCCATCACCCCACAGCAGGTGAGATGCTGGAGACAGAAGACAAGAGACACCAGTGAGGAGGGGCACAGGTTCCTGCTTTGTTCAGGGGTCTGAAGTCAATATATGTCTTTCAAAGAACCCAAACAATGGGGACAGGGCTCTTCATACCTGGTCCCTTTGACCAGGAAGGAGCGTGACATCAGAGGCTATCTTTTTCTAATGGCCTGTGAGTTTGCTTCCCTAGGATCCAGAGTTAGCCCTCTGATCAAATCAAGACCTCATCGTGCAGAGTCTCTGGGAGGAAAAAGGCAGCCACAGAGAGGAGTCAGCAGTCCTCGGGTCAGAGAAAGAAGTGAAATAGACATGCCTGGTGGCAGTGGAGATTAGATGGGGGGTACAGGGAGCAGCAGACAGGGGAAGTGGAGAGATTAGCGTGCTCCTGCCAGGGCCAAGGAGAGCAGGTGGCCCATAGCAGAAAGCAACCAGGAGAAAGCAGGAAGAACATTTAAGAGGCCGAAGAATGGTAAGTGAGCAAATTCAGAAGGCAGGCAAGCACCAAGCAGAGAGACTTCAGACATGGAGGTCTCAGCCAGAGGGGGACCTTCTCACTGTACCCTATCTCTAGACAAAGTTGGTCAGCTGTTGCAGGCTCTCTGGCTTTGTGTCTTCTCAATGAAATAAATCCAGTCCAGAGACATCAAACTGTTTCTCTGGCAAAGCCACACAAAGAACTCCAAGCAGAGACTGAGCATCCTGGATCACCCCTGCAGGTCACAGGGACAGACCCTTAAGAGATGCCTGGACTGCTCCTGACTGCCCCTTAGGACTAGACCACGCAAAGGAAGTGTGCGTGCTCAACTATGGTCATCAGATTCCTAAGAAGAGCTAGGGATGTGGGGCTTCCTACTTCACTGAATCATTTCCCCCACCTTGCAGATGGGGAATCAGGCCTGCCTCCACCTCTTCAGACACTTCTAGGGACCTGGACCTAAAAACTAAAATAAGTATGACCCAGACACCCTCAAAAAGAGGCAACTCATTTGACTGACCCATACACATGGAGAAAAGACTCCAGAACTACAGAGAAGAAAGTGTGAGTATAAGAACTAAGAAAAATAATACACAAGGGGTTTCACATGTCTAGAAAACAGTGGCTGGTGAATGTTAGGGAAGAGTGAAGGGCTAAAGTCAATTTAAAGCTGGTTTGTAATCCCAGCATGCAGGAGGTGAGGCAGGAGGGGGCCATCCTGAGCTAAACAGTAAAACCTCTTTAAAAAAAAGTCAGTGAATAAACACTGATTTTAAAATCTAGAGTTCTGTTAATTGTACTAACAAGTTGGCAAACTTGCTCTTGACCTTCCTAGCTCTTTAGAAACTTGTTTATCAGAATATGAATGCTGCATGCATGCAATTTAATTTTTTTTCAAATGGAAAGATGCTAAGATATGGGAAAAGTGTTATATTCCAATTAACAAGGAGAGTAGGTCAAACACTGGTATGGGTGTGATTACAACCAGGCTGTAATCCTCTGTGGTTTTACTTTGCCCTTGGGCGTGAAAAGATCTGAAACCTGAGGGCTTCTCCATAGACAGGGAGAAGCAGAAAGTAGGTTTGGGTAACTGTTTAATAAGATGTCGTCCAATCTGAAGGTCAGGATTCTGCTGTCATAATGAAACAAGCCTCAGGGATCCCTTACTGGTGAGGATAGAGGTTCTGGTTGAAGTAGAAGATACAAAGAATTCATCAGTTAATTTTGCTCATAAACAGAGGCATGATGATATACCTGTGCTCTGAGCAGTGAAAAAGGTATTGAACATGTCTGACTGGTATATAACTTTCTAATGGAAAATGTTGTGAAGAGATTGAGGTTTATACTTGGTTGTTTTCATTATTTTGTCAAAAACAAACTAACAAGAAAGGAAGTTGATTGCTGAGGCAAAGGTGCCAGCCAGTCACAGTTAAGAAAGACCTGTGGTCAGATCTTGAAGCTCTAATGGCTCATAAAGTTTTATCCTGATTTCACCTTCTGCCACCTAGAAAATAGAGTCCTGATGGCCTTGAAGCCACAGGTATGGAAGGGGCGAGTCAAGTACCCCACTATGTCTCCAAGCCACCTCTCAGAGCAAGACCATTGTAGCAGTTACTTTTTTATTGCTGGGACAAAATGTCTGACTAGAGCGGCTTATGGAAAGAAAGGGTTCGTTTCCAGCCTACAAGGGTGTGGTAGTTTGAATGGATGCCCACCCCAATAGATCCAGGAGTTCTATTAAACTTGTAACTTGGATTTCCAGTCATCACCATGGGCAGATTCTAGGGTCTAGCCCTAAGGTGTTACTGAGGATGGATCTGAAATTCCAGCCTAAGTTTGAGCTCTGCCTGGGATCCCTGACCTTCTTGTGTGTTTGCTTGTTTGTGGTGCTGGTGTTCCTGGTAGTTTCTCTCTCTACTGGATCTGTGAAAGGGAGCTGGTTTCTTCTGTCATTATGGAACTTCCCCTGGATCTGTAGCTTCAATAAGTCCCTTCTTCCCATAAACTGTGTCTCGTTTGGAAGTTCATCCCAGTGACATGGAGCTGACTACAATGGAGGGGAAGTTTTGTCATGACAGGGAAACTGTGGCAGGAGCAGACAGTCAGGTATCACATCTTCCCATCACAGAGGAAGGAGAGAGAGTAAGCTGAGTATAGCAAGTGTTACCCCAAGTGCCGCCTCCTCCCGTAGGGCTCCACCAGCTGGGGATGAAGAATTAAGCTTAATCACAAACTCAGAGGCTACAGGGGCCACTTTACATTCAAATCTCCCCATCATCCTTGTAGCCACGTCCTTTCCATTATGAGTGGACCTGTCTACACTGCTTTCTTCTGCTTGCTTCCACAGTTAGGAAGGAGAATCTTGATCGCATTGTCTTTGCCTTAAAAACCTCTCTTGTAGATGAAGTAGAAAAGCCTTACAATGAAATAGCAGTTCTTTCGCTTTCTGGTGCCATTTTCCTGGCTCTCTTCAGCTCTTTCACTACATTTGGGCCAACACTGGACTTTGTGCTCCAGTCCTTATTTCTAGACTTTATGATCCCGTTCCTTCCATCCAGGTCTATTTATCTGGATCATGTAGGACTATATAGACCCAGTTAAAAGTCCCTTCAGTGTGTGGTCCCTATCCATCCATATCACCTGTTCTGACATTGATCATCAAACTCTTACCACTCACTCTCCTGCTGGACTGTAAACTCCATGAGCATGAGAATCATGTCTAACCTTCCAAGATTTAAAGTTCTGACATCTAAAAAAGTCCTTCATACAAAGGACATATTCCAGAAATGCTATTTATTGAACAAATATGTGAGAAAATGTATTCCAATGACTGACACCCAGAATTCCTCTTGGGAAGGGTGCTTTCTTGGGAATGTAGGGGCTGAGCTGGGGGTTAAAATTTAGATAATATCCAGCAAAATTCCAACATGCCTCAAAATTTAAGGAGTACCTAAATTCTTGTCTATAAAGTTAAAGAATTAAAATTATAGGCCACCAGAGGATAAGGTATAGTGGGAGACTTTATTTAAAGGGAAATGGGAAGTTACAGAGATCTCCAGCCACCACTGTGGAGAGAACACATGGGAGAGGTTTAACCAAACCTATGCTTGTTTAGCTAAACAAACAGCAAAAGAAAAGATCATGAGAAGAAAAAGATCATGTGGGAAAGAAATCCAGCCCCTTACCACAGCCATTAGGCTGTGGTGAGAGACCCTTACCTCACATCCTTCTAGACCACATGAGGGAAAAGAGACATAATTATCTGTTCAGTGAGTATTTCCTGTCCCAGGTGAGCAGAGAGACAGGTGGTTGGTTCATACCTGACCAATCAGTTTTAGCCCCTAGGTTTGAACTCTGGCTAGAAACACCTCCTACTCAAGGGGAGGGGAGGTCTATGGAACTTGCCTGAAACTCTCACAATCCCCCCTCTGAAGAAATAATCCTAACTGCTGTTAGGGTATTAGGATATAGAATAAAAAAAATCTCCAGAAAAAAGTACATACATGTTTAAGAAAAAAAATCAAACAAGAATACCCCTTCTCATCTGGTAGGAGGCAGAGTAAAACTCTGACTGGGGAGGACTGAAGGAGGAGCATAGCAACATTGTGTGGGGTCTCTCTCCTAAATTCCCACATTTCCCCCCTCTCTTGAGGACACCCCAACTGCTTTTGGGAAAATATGGACAATGACTCTCTTTTATCTATTTTTTACTGAGTAGGACATGAAGTTATGGCAGTTGGGGGTATCTCTCAGAGAGGGAGGAGGAGTCCCTACCTAAGGCCTGAGAGAGACCCATTAATTATACATCACATTGTCAAGATTTTTGTCCTGTCTAACATTGTGAGGCAGGAAGTTGGGGTATACCCCCCAGAAGTGGGGAGTATTCCATATATGGCATCCAGTGTAGAGTGGTCCAGAGTGGACAGTGTTGGATTATTGTTTACCATGGAAAATTTGTGATCCATCATCGGAATTATTCACTGAATGGCATCGTAGCATCTGATATGGTCTAACTGTTCCTGTATGGCTTGTAAAGCAGATGACATACATTAACCAAGTTATTAAGAGATATATACAGCATTTAACCTTAATAACAGCACAAGTGCCACCTTGGGCAGACATGAGGATGTTTAGAGCCCTGTGATTTTGTATGATCACCTTCCTCATCATTTGAATTTTAGAATCAAGGGGAATTTCCTTAGCAGTATCCTTAAAGTTTTTTGTGTATATTTAGTGAGAGTTTTTATGTGTCAGATTATACATCTTTAAATCCAATGGATGGAATGAAAACTGAGACTAAATGATCATACCATTGGAAAACGCTCCTCATCCATTTGTGTTTCAGACCATTTGGCCACGCTACCTTACTCCATCTGTGTTTTAAAACTGGCAAGTTAGCTGGGCATGTTAAAGTGTTTACCTGGTTTTCCCTGTATCTAGGGAAATCTTAGAGCACATCTTTTAATCTATCCTGGGGCAAGCCAGGGACAAAAATTGGTGTCATATTCTCTCTCTCTCTCTCTCTCTCTCTCTCTCTCTCTCTCTCTCTCTCTCTGCTTTCAAATAAATAAAATAAAAATTTAATATAAAAAAACCAAAAAAATTTTGAAAAAAAAAGATTGGTGTCACAAAAACCTTTTAGTGTCATTGGGAGCTGTCCAGTATACATTTTGTCTTAGATCTCATTCTGTAACAAACCATTTTGATTGTTGGAGGCTTATGACATTTTGTAAACTTGTCTTAAAACCTTGTTTTTTTTTGAAAAGTTGTTAGTACCATATATCCTTGGTTATACATTTCCCTCTGAGTGTTTAAGACCCAGTATGTAGCCAAGATTTAAATAAGTATATGTCTTTTGGGGTATCACTAATGGCTCTCCAAGGAGGATTTGGGGCCTGGGAGAAGCATTGTGACTTTTCCAGCATTGGCGTTGTCAGTTAGGATGAGTCTAGGTCATGTTGACCTTGGCCTTCCATTTTCTGGAAAGCCTGGAGGACTGGTTTGTAGTTGTGACTTTCCTGTTTTAGACCGTACATTTATTTTGTTTCTTGGTATCCATGTCTTCCTGACCAGAAAGGCAGGCTACCAGAGAGTCAGTGTAAAACTTTGTCCTCAGTGATGATTCTCCTGTTAAGGAGTGTCCCTCCATCTCCTGTGGCCTCATGATGTGGGAGCAGAGGCAAAAATATTTGCTTATTTTGTTCCATGGTTCCAATTGAATTTGGCTTTAATGTAGGAAATTAGAACACTCAGAGAGGAATTTGTATCAACCTTGTAGGATATATATACATATATATACACATATATAGATAGACAGATAAATATAGATATCCATAATTAACTAGTAAAGCATATCTAATTAAAGAATGGTATAACCTTTAGTCTACTTTGTCTAACATTTGGGTCTACTTATTTTGGAACAGTTTAGGCCGTGCATGAAGTATGAAAGTAGACTTATTTTTATTCTTTAAATATCTTATGACTATCAATACAGACAGAACATATTGATAGTTCTGAAAACATTATTTTTAGTAATAAATTCAAATAATATCAATAAATCCAAAAAAAAATCTAAATTAATCCATCTAACCTGGAAGTCATCAGGAACAGTCAAGTAAGCATAGGTCTTGACATTTATGTTTGAAAACGTACCAATTACCCAGGAGAGTTTGGAAACTCAATTGTAGAGGCTGAAATAATTTGTTTTTCAGATGTAGATCATTGTCTGAGCTTGAGGTTATACCCTGAATCAGGGAATATATCTTAAAGAGCTATCTTATTTATAGGCAATGGACCTGAAATACCTGATATAAGACAATTGTTAAAATAAAATCCTAGATAGAGACTCTGTGACTGTCCACAATAGAGCAGAGTCTGGTCATTGTTGAATTAGAACAGCTGAGTTCTACTATAACCCTTGGTGAACCTATTTTTGAAAGAGAAAACATTTGACAACCAATGTTGTCAGCTTAACCTTGGATATTAATTAATCTGATCTACAGTAGAGATGCTTATAAACATAAGACAATTTTGTGTTTTACCCATTACTTAAATTTGATGAAGCTTAAATAAGCCGTTCCAACATATTTTACCTAACAGGAGGATAGAAGCCACAGTGACTGAAATTAAATCTTTAAGTTATGTAAGTCTGATAATGACAATTTGATAGAATTAGCATGAACAAATCAAAAAATCGTTTTTAAAACCATAATGTCTTTACGTATAAAAACTTCATCTTAGAAAATTAACATTAGTAAGCAAACCTTTATCTTAAAAACTTAGTTTTTCAAATAATTAACATGTTGACAAATAAAGAAATATAGCTAGCTCGAATGAATACTTTAAAGAGTCCTTTTTTATATCTCTTTTTTTAAATATTTTATTTATTCCTTTTCAAGCAGAGAGAGAGAGAGAGAGAGAGAGAGAGAGAGAGAGAGAGAGAGAGAGAGAGAGAGCGAGAGTACCAGGGCCACCACCTTGTGGGTCTGGCTTATGTAGGACCTGGGGAATTGAACCTAGGGCCTTAGGCACTGGAGGCAAGTGCCTTAACCGCTAAGCCATCTCTCCAGCCCTTTTATATCTCTTAACCCATGAACAATTTAATATTTGTGAACTATTGAATCACCTTAACCAAGGAACTTAGTTGTTGTTTTTTTCCCATACTTAAAACCTTAGCATCTAGAATAGGGTCTTCGAAGGGCCTGGCAAAATTTTCCTTTGAGACAGTTTTCATAAATGTGTCCCCCTCTATCCACCAAGGAAGCAGTCCTTGGAGGTGTCCCCTTTTCCTGAAGGGGTTCCCTTCCTTAAGTAACCTTTTTTGTTGATGATGTCTGTCTTTTTATCTCCCTTGTTTTTCTTTTTATTTTGATTCCCATTTGTTCCCTTTTCTTTTCTTGGATGTGGTGAGAGACCCTTACCTACCATCCTTCTACTAGGCCATGTCAGAGAAAAAGAGACAAAATTGTCTGTTCAATGAATATTCCCTGCCCCAGGTGAACAGAGAGACAGGTGGTTGATTCATACCTGACCAATCAGTTTTAGCACCTAGGTTTAAACTCTGGCTAAAAACACCTCCCACTCAAGAGAAGTGGGTCAATGGAACTTGCCTAAAACTCTCATAGGAAATATTCTTTATTTTAATTTTAATTTTTAAAACTTATTATTATTATTTTTATTTTTTATCTTGGGAAATAGTCTGACAAAGCTGCTCAGGAAGCTTTGTTAGATGCAGGTGTCAGCAAGCACTGAGACCTGTCCAAGAGAGAGGCCTCCACTCAGTAACAGAAGACACCCCAAATTTG
>PVHP010008426.1:15861-46983 GCA_004024765.1 Zapus hudsonius | reverse complement strand
GGGTGAGGTGGGGAGGTGTAACCTTCAAAGGCTTGTCTGTGACCTCCTAAAGGCTCCACAGCTTTCAAAACTGTGCCTTGAGCTGGGGAAGCTAACACTGAAAACATGAGCCTATGGAGGACATTGCAAACCCAAACCCTAACAGGCTGTGACACTTCAGCCCAACACTAACCGCTGTCTCATTTGACCATTTTACAAATGAGCAGCTAGGCTCTGGGAGAATAAATAATGCACCCAATGTCACATAGCCAGTAAGTTGTGGAAACAAAATTTTAACAAAGGCCTCATTAGTGCCAAAGCCAATGACTTTCCTGCTGCTCACACCTCCTCAAAGATACAAATCTAACTAGGAAGACACAGCACTGACTGATGAACATTTAAATAAGGGCACTCTGGATAAAGAGGCTCTTATTCACTGGACCTGTGTCATTATATGGGAAGAATGGATTCAGGATTGATAGCCACTCACAGAATACTGACTATTAGGCTGGGTTTCTTTCCAATAAAAAATGTCTATATTGGCTCTCCTTGTATGAGGTGCTGCTGATCAGAAAACAGGACCAGTCTTGGTATGTCTTGGCCCCCAAATCATCTGACATCAAAGCCAAACACAATGGAGCTTCTGAGGATGGGTATCATAGATAACATTGCCATTACATCTACATGCAGGGGCACATGCATGGAATCTGCTCTACAGTCCACAGACCTTTCAGTTCTATAGCCCTGAGATGGAGAGTCCAGAGACCTATGTTCTCTGTGGTTAGACCCCCACTTGCAGTTCTAGGAATGAGTGCTGACTATGCTGTGGGCAGGCTGGCACCTGCTCAGCCCTCTAGTCTGCCTTTGTTCCTCAGAGTTTGCTGCAGGAACACGGTAACCACACTTTATGGATCTATATTGTGCTAAATTGCAGTTGAGACATTAAATTACATCCCCAGATTATGGTGGCTTGAGTCAGATGTCCCCCACAGACTCATGTATTTGAGCTTGGACCAAGCTGGTAGCAATTCAGGAGGTGGAGCTTACTGGAGGAGGTGTGCCACTGGGTGGGATTTGGGGTGTTACAGCCCAGCTTCCCTTTTGCCAGAGCTCAGTTCACTCTTGCTGCCATCTTCCACCTGCTGTGGCAGAGGTGATGCCTTGCCTCTGCTCTACATTCTTTCCCTGCCATCCTGAAGCTTCCCCCTTCCTCCCCATCAGCAGCTTCTTTGCTTGAGTGTTTTGTCCCAACAATACATTGGTAAATAACCTCAGCACAGATGCTATGTTTCCAAAGGCTGGGCTGGTGCACAATCTAGATCTATGACTTGAAGCCTAGAAGACACCAACTCCTACATAAAAACTGTTGGAGGTTTACTCCTACTCCTTTCTTCTATACTCTGAGGAATATATTGGAATATTCTTGTGAGAATACAAACTTTATAAAGGCATAAACATGATGTACACATACATACACATACATAATATGGTATCTGCTTCCCATAGAATAACAATACAATGAGCATGCCTAATTAAAAAACCCAATTATCTGAAACACTCCCCAGTTTAAAGCTTTTTAAAATTTTACTTATTTACAAGGAGAGAAAGGAGAGAGGGAGGGAGGGAGGGAGGGAGGGAGGGGGGAGAGGGAGAGAGAGAGAAAGGGCATGCTAGGGCCTCCAGCCATTGTTAATGAACTCCAGATGCATGTACAACTTTGTGATCTGGCTTTAAGTGGGTACTGGGAGTCAAACCCTGGTCGTTAGGCTTTGCAGGCAAGCACCTTGACCACTGAACCATCTCTCCAGCCTCCCAGATCTAAAGCTTTTGTAACTGCCCATGTATACCACCAGTAGACAATCCCAAACCTGACCTCACATAGATTACAGGAAATGCAAGGGCACTAAATGCACTGCACAGAACTATCTTTGGGCAATGTATATAAAGTGTACGTAAAACACATATGAATCCTGTGTTCAGACTGGGTCATATAGCTCATGATACAAATGTAGATATTCAAAAATTTAAAAAAAATTGCAAGTCCCCATTTTTGTCCCCAAACATTTGGATAGGGGATACTCAACCTGTGCTAACATTAGCATTTCCAAATAAAGTTCTAGAAGCCTAAGGCTTAAAGTGCACTAATTTTTTCCCTTGTGTGAATTCTATTATCTATTATATTATCTATTGTGGCAACAGGCAGAAACCAGGGCCAAGGCTGTTCTGAAGACAAGGCCCTCAGTACAGCAGTGTACCAAACAAAGCAGAACACCAGCTAATTGGAATAGTCAGAAACCATGGTGATCACACTGTGACTGATTTCCTGGCTACATGAGAGCTGTACTAGATGGGACTGCTGTTAAGATCTTCCTAGAGATTTGCTAGACCATGTGTCCCTCTGCTTGCAGTGGACTGAGACCTTTGGAATCCATCACACCGCTGCTTCTCATGGTTACTCAGCCTTGTTCTTTGTGTTAGACAAATAAAGCCCTCCCCAGCTGCTGAGGGCCTCAAGATAGGGACACTGGGAGCTTTTTCTGTGTGGGGAAATGTAATGACTTTACTCCAGGTACAATTCTCACCAGTGATTACAGCAGCTTAAGAGCTACACAAAAGCTTGGCTTAACTGTAGAAATTCTTCGTTCGTGTGTGTGTGTGTGTGTGTGTGTGTGTGTGTGTGTGTGTGTGTGTGTGTGTGTGTGTGTGTGTTTCAGATAGGGTAGCCCAGGCTGGCCTTGAACTCACTTTGTAGTTGATGCTGGTCTGGAATTCCTGATCCTTCTCCCTCAACCTCCTGAGTGCTAGAATTACAGGTAAGCCCGACAGCATCCAACTTGGTGGAATTTTGTTGTTTTAGACAGGGACTCATACTGTAGCTTAGGCTGGCCTCAAACTCATGGCAAATGTGAGCTCCATGCCTCAATTACACCATTTTCAAAAAACAAATACAGGGCCGAGGAGATCTTTTCAAGGAGAATAGGGTTATAAAGGTGTTAGACTCCCTGAGTTAGAATCCTGGTGCTCTACTCACTACAACTGGACCTTGAGTGTGCTACTCAGCTCTGTCTCTACCTCCTCATCCAGAAAAAGAAGATAACAGTAGAACTTTCCTCATAAGACTGTTGTGGGCTTTGGAAGAGATGACTGTTGTACAGTGTAACATACTCTACAGTAGTTATTTTCTCTATTTGTAAGCAAAGAGGTACAGACAAAGAAAGAGACGAGAGAAAAAGGGGGAGAGGACGCACCAGGGCCTCTAGCCAAATGAACTCCAGACACATGCACCACTTTGTGCATCTGGCTTATGTGGGTACTGGGGAACTGAACCCAGGCCCTTAGGCACTGGGGGCAAACCCCTTAACCGCTGAGCAATCTCTCCAGCCCAAATATTAGAGATTATTCTTATGTATACCTGGAAGTCAGTTCTGACTTTTCAAACTGGCTCAAATGAGTCAGGTGGGTGGAGAAGGTAGACTGGCCCATAGGAATATGGAGGAGAGAGGGAGAGCAGGCAGGGAAGACATACATATTTCTTAAAAATGGGATAGTGCCTTCTCCAATATTTTCATTTGTTTTTAGTTACAAGATTTAATATTTTGAGATTTCAATTAATATGAAAATAGGGCATGTTTTGGAAACAAAAGAGGTGGAGAAACAGTAGTGTAATGGGATTTTTAAAAACCTCTAAAGATTAGAGGATCTTTTTGTCTCTAGATAATAGATATAAAAGGCCACTGATAAATGTTTGGATGGAATCAATAGCCAATTAACCCAAAATACACTTCATCAACAATACACATTGTGAACACACTCCTGTTCTCCAGTGGGGTGTCCGGGGACTGAACAGCATGGTTATATAAAGTCTAAGAGGAAAGTAAGCCTGTAAATCTCCAAACATGGTGGGACGCCTTTGAATTTCAGAGCATACATACGGTTTTTTCTGGAAAAAAAATATAGTCCAACATTTATGTTTCCAGCTGTTACTATCATTGCAAGCTTTCACAGAAAGCTCTATTATCCTCACTTTTCTCCACATTCTGGTAAGCTTCCATGTAATGAATAAAAACCTGGGATTCATGTTGAGGGCGAGTATGACTCTGACCCCTGAATTGCTTTCACCTCAAGTGGAGAATCCATAGACAACTAACTACAACTTATGATTCTGACTTTTTGGTTTTCAGTTCCAGAATTGCATCACTCCAGGAGAATGTCCACAGAACAGCGTTTCCTACCTGTGCTGGCTCACAGATCACTGACAGTGTTCTAGCAACTGCTTCTCACAGTTGCAGAGGCAGAAAGAAGCAAGCCCCCAACACAGGCCCTCTAACCCCGCCACTCTACATGCACACGTGACAGACTACCTGAGCTCCAAGAAGCACCTACCTCCAGCTTCAGAACGTCATGCTGAAGTTTACGCTGAAATTCCAGGAAGTTTTTGATGGTCAGTTTTCCCTTGAGATCAGCTCCAAAAAAGTAGGTTGTGAGGGCTGAACATAATCCAGACTTCAGGGTGTTTCCAGTGGTAGGCCGATCTCTGTGACGCATGCCCATGCTGGTTTGGGAGCGAATGATGCTCTGAACCTGATATAGCACAGCCCCATCCAGAAAACATTACTTTTCCTAAGATTTTACTCTGTAACATATTTTCATCTAACAATGTTTCTTCAATAAATCATATGTATCTATTTCATTTTCTTTAATGGTTATACAGTATTCAACTATGTATAATTTAAACAATCTCTTATTCATGACTATTTAACTTGTTCCTAGTTTTTTGATATTATAAACAAAGTAACAATGAACATTTTAACTTAAGCTTTCCTGAATTTTTGTTTCTATAGAGGAACAAAATCCTTAAGAAGAACTGGTAAACAATAGAACATACACATTTAAAATATTAACATTACAAATAGCTTTCCAGAGAAGATGAGCCAATCTAACACATCGACCCACAATTTATGAATTTCCTCAGACTCTTGCTACCATTTGCCATTATTTTGAAATGTACCACTACATACATGTAAAATACTGCACTGTTTTAATTCACATTTTTTAACTAAATGAAGCATCTTGGCCTATGTTTTGTCTTTAACTTTTTTTTTTAATGTAGGCCAACCTGGAATTTATTATGTAGTCTCAGGCTGGCCTCAAACTCATGGCAATCCCCCTACCTCTGCCTCCCAAGTGCTAGGATTAAAGATGTGTACCACCACACCCAGCCTTGGCCTATGTTGTTTTTTTTTTTTTAAATATTTTATTTATTCATTTTCAAGCAGAGAGAAAGAGAGAGAGAGATTGAAAGAGCACCAGGGCCACCACCTTGTGGTTCTGGCTTATGTGGGTCCTGAGGACTTGAACCCAGGGCCTTAGGCACTGGAGGCAAGTGCCTTAAATGCTGAGCCATCTCTCCAGCCCCTGGCCTATGTTTTTTGATCACTTAATTTCTTTGGTATGGTGTCTTTGTCTATTTCTCTATGCTGGGGCTGGAGATTGTCTTTCTGTTACTGATATAGATGAGATTCGTTTTTTGGCAGTGCTGAGAATCAAATCCAGGGCCTACGGTAAGCATTTTCCCACTGAGCTACAACTTGGGCCCTTACACACATGGAAAGATGCTGTGCTGGAGACCTCGGCCTCCCTCATCTCCTCTTCCTGGGCATCATTGAAAGAAGACACCTCTGCTTTATGATTACGCAGGGCCAAAGAATTGAGTGCTGATCAACATAAAGCCAGCAGAATTCAGATGTGCAGCTTCAGGTCCTCACCATAAAAACCATCCACCTGTAATTCTTCATGTTCTGTCTCAGAAGCAACATGGGGCCTGCAGTCACAATATCCGTCAAGAGCCTGTGCCCTGAGTTAGTGCTTGGAGAACTATCTATTGTTCGCCCATTTTAATGTTTATGTGATTAAAAAAACTACCACTGAAATGTTGAAGACATTTTATGAGGGGATGTTAATCTATGTATTTGTAACAAAAATTTTATCTTACAGTGATTCATTTCTCCAAGCACAAAGTCTTCTTTTCTTATTTTGAGACAGGATCTCATTGTAACCCAGGCTGGCGTTGAGCCTGTGACCCTCTGGCCTTTACCTTCCAAATTTCTGGGCGCTAGGATGGGATTATAGGCATGACCACTGTGCCCAGTTCAAACACAATGTTTTTATATGTTCCTGATTTATGGAACAATCTTTCAACATAACAGAGTGATGAAGGAGAAGAAAGCTCTGACGTTCTTCTCAAATCTATGACTTACAAACTATGACTACCTGAGAAAGTTACTTGATCTGACTGTAACTTCTCCTTCCTTCCTTTCTTGTGTATGTATACATGGTATGGTGCACGCATGTGTGTATTCGCAGAGGCCAAAGGAGAACCGTGGATGTCCTTCTTCTATCCATAACAAAGTCTCTCACTGAACAGAGCTGCCATTTTTACCAGCCCCAGTGATGCCCTGGTCTCTGCTCCCCACAGGACAGAGTCCTAGGCTTGCATGGTCATGCCCAGCTGTTGACATGGGAACAGAAATCAGGTGGTCTCAGCCCCTCCTGCTTGCACAGTGCTCTTACCCTGCTGAGTTCTCTCTCCAGCCCCACTCTGCATATGCAAATTTCCTAAAGAGTATTCTACAGAAAACCCAGGCAATAAATGACAGTCATCATTACTTCTTTTTTTTTAATTTTTATTTATTTGCAAGCAGAAAGAGAAAGAGACAGAATATGGCTGTGCCACTGCAAATGAACTCCAGATGCATGCACCACTTTCTGCATATGGCTTTATGTGGGTACTGGGGAACTGAACCCAGGTCGTTAGGCTTTGCAGGCAAGCGCCTTAACCTCTGAGCCATCTCTCCAGCCTTACTTCTTTGATTAGATACTTAATCACAATACCACACACTTAAACATAAATCTATCACTGCTTCTAGAAAGTCCAAGGCACAGGAAAATGTTAGAAATGTAAATGTGAAATTCACCAGCACAACTTGCCTGTTCAAACTCCTCCATGTCTACTTCTCCATCTCCATTTAAGTCAAACATCTTGAAAGCAATTTCAAAATTTCTCTGAGGAGCTTCAAGGAGAAAAGAGAAAGGGATTATCATGGTTTAATCCAGGTGTCTCCCACAAACAAATGAATGTGTTCTGATTGATTGATCCTCAGCTAAGGGCAGTTTGGGTTTTACAACCTCGATGGAGCTGTGTTGTTGGGGGTGGGCTTATGGGGTTATCAGCCAGCTTCCCCTTGCCAGTGTTTGGCACACCTTTCTGCTGCTGTTTGCAGTGCTGTGGCAGAGGTGATGTCCACCCCTCTGCTCATGCCATCATTTTCCCTGCCAGGATGGAGTCTCCCCTCGAGTCCATAAGCCTAATAAACCCTTCCCTCCACAAGCTGCTTTTGCTTGGGTTCCTCTGGGCAGCAACTAGAAAGCTGACTGCAACAGGGAGGTAGGGAGATAAGGATAAAAAAGAAAAAAATATTTAGAAGGGCTAAAAATAAATCACTTCAGAAACACAAATGGGTTAACAGTAAAATATAATATTAGGTCAGAAAATGACACTGTTTATGTAGATTAAGTTTTTAGTAATACTCCTTAAAATACAAAGAGAATTTTGTAGCCAGTAAAGACAACATCCATTTTTGTATTTCAATACTTTTTCTTAAATACTTCAGCCTTGGTTTTAAAACCATCCTTCTCTTAGCTCTATAATTGTTCATTTGTGTGTGTGGTATGCATGTGGAGGCCAGAGGTCAATGTGTGCTGTCCTCCTCCACCACTCCTGAACCTCATTTTGCTGAGAAAGGGTCTCTCAACCAAAATGTAATTAATATACTTTGTACATTGGAATGAAACAAACCTAGCTCACCTTCCTTACCACTAAACCCCCCAGCTCACAGAAAGAAACATGAAAGGTGAAGATTATATGTAGGTAAAGAACCATGAATGACCTTCATGTGCTAAGCAGACTATAGAGCCCAAATCCCTATCTTGAAGTTGTCAGCAGCAGCAGCAACTTCGGATTATACACTTTCAGCCAGCCAGCTGGGCTGGTAAATTCCCGGGCTATCGTGTCACAGTCGATCATGTGCCTATCAGCTTCTAACTGTCACATGCTATTGGAATCCAACAGATTGGTTCCATTTTTTTCTCTTTCTTTCTTTCTTTCTTTTTTTTTTTGAGGTAGGGTCTCATGCTAGCCTAGGGTAAACTAGAACTCACTGTGTAGCTCAGGCTGGCCTCAAACTCATAGTGATACTAATACCTCAGCCTCCTGAGTACTGAGATTAAAGGTGTGCATCACCTCACCAGACATCACATTTGCTTTTCTTTAGGTCACAACTACAACTGTTTGGAAAGATACCACTCCAAGAATTAGAGCCAGCCAGGGCTTGGGAGATGACTCAGCAATTAAAGATGCTTTCTTGCAAAGCCTGATGGCTTGGGTTCAATTCCCCATTACCCACGTAAAGCCTTATGTACAAAGTAGTGCATGAGTCTGGCATTCTTTTGCAGTGTCAAGAGGCCCGTGTGCGGCAGGGCGTGGTGGTGCACGCCTTTAATCCCAGCACTCGGGAGGCAGAGGTAGGAGGATCGCCATGAGTTCAAGGCCACCCTGAGACTACATAGTGAATTCCAGGTCGCCTGGACTAGAGCGAGACCCTGCCTTGAAAAACAAAAAACAAAAAAAAAAAAAAAAATAGAGGCTGGAGAGATGGCTAAGTGAAAAGGTGCTTGCCTGTGAAGCCTAATGACCCAGGTTCAATTCCCCAGTACCCACATAAAGCCAGATGTACAAAGTGGTGCACGAGTCTGGAGTTCTTTTGCATGGCTGTAGGCCCTGGCATGCACATTCCGTCTCTAACTCTGCTTACAAATAAATAAATGAATGAATGAATGAATGAATGAATGTTTAAAAAACAAACCCAAAACCAAAACAAACCAAACTAACCAAACAAACAAACAAGAGCAGCAAGAAAAAAAAAAACACCATGCAGTGAATACAGGGCCAAACTGGGAACTAAACTCAGATCAATACAGACTCAGAAGCCTACAGATGTCACATTATGCTCTAGGGCCTCCAATGGGAACACAGAGGCACTTATGAAAAACCCCACATAGTGTTTATACTGATGTGTTCATGACTCAATGGTTGCATAGAGAGCCCCCAGGCAACAGGAGACTCTTGGCTAGGTTTGTCACATCTTTCAGACAGGAATGCTTTCCCTGCTCTCTCATCTTTGGCCAGCTTCACTATCTGTCATTTGCCTAGTCTCTGTAGATACCTGAGAGGCAATGTTGGCAGACATAATGAAGACACGAGGGGTATTTCAAGTAGGAGAATGACACAATCAGGCACTGAAGGACTTCCCTGGCTGTGCCAAGGACGAGCTAGAAGAGCCAGCTTCAAAGAAGATCACAGAAGCTCTTGTAAACACTGAAAATGTGAACTGAGGTGATGGCAGTGATAATGGAGAGGAGGGAACAAGTTGGAAATACCTGGGGAAGGCAAACATTATATAACTTAGTGATTACTGAGCTGTGATGGGTTGAGAGAGAAAAGGGATGACAGACAGCAAGGCTGGACTCAAGATCTGCCCCTAGCAGCACACCTGCTCTAGCAGGACTCTGCCTACTGGAGGCTTCAGTAGAAAGCTTACTCTTTATCAAAAATACCTGAAGCTATGAGGGACATTTACAATCAAACCATCACATGGTATCTCCCCTGCCAGGAAAGTATTACCTTTGCTTTGAGACAGGGTCTCTGTGATGGTTTGAATGTAAAATGTCTCCCATAGCCCCAAGTGTTTATGATTAAGCCTCCTACCAGATTGCTAACTGTTAGAACCTTTGGGAGGTGGTGCCTTGCTAAAGGAGGTGTGTCACTGGGGGGGGGGTGGCTTTGAAGTTAATTAGTCTAACCCACCAGGTGTTTAGAGCTGGCTCACTGAGACTGTTCTGGCCCTGCTGCTGGTTTATGAAAATGAAGCTCCACCACTATGAAAGTTCCCCTCAAAACTGTAAACCTTTTCTCTCTGTAAGCTGTTTCTGGTCGGGTGCTTTGTGTCAGCAACAAGAAGGCTAATGCTGTAGTCTCTCACTGGCCTTATCAAGTAGGCTAGACTGGCTGGCTATCCAGCCCCATGGGTCCATGTGTCTCTGCTGCCTCTGAGCTGGAATTACAAGAGCATGGCCACCATGCCTGGTATCTTTATTAGGTCTGGGGTTCGAGGTGACACCTGCTGGGCTGCTCAGAACTCCCAAGCATGTGCTGTTGCACATGGTTCTCCTCTAAGGGCTTACTAAAATAAACGCAGAATCAGACCCAAGGCTGCACCATACGGGCAGTGGGACAGCTACCCTGCACATTCTCCTGTGGGCCTGCCTCACCAGCCCATTCGTATAGGTCCTCTCACCAGCACTTCCCTCCACCTGCCCTAGCTTCATCAACTGACCAAACAAGGCACACAAGACAGACAGGCCCCAGACCAACTTGTCTTCATTGAAATATGTGGCCCAACCATGCTGACAGGAAAGCTTGTTTCCCTCTGTGTGTCGACTACACAGGCTGCACAGTCACGTTAACATCTCGATGGTCTGGGAAAGCTTATAGTGTCTTAGGTTTATGCTTCCAAGACCTGTTTCCACAGATAGGATTTGAGAGAATTAGTCTTGTGAAATCCAGGCTATCCTTGCTAAAAACAACTGAATCGACTTTCTGCATGATTTCCAAAATGATCTTACCATATTTGAAACTGATTAAAATTTACATGACAATTTTGCTTCTAGGATGTGAGACTATTCTGCATAAGAACTGTATTTACATTATTTTATTCTTCTACCATTAACAATAACAACACCAACCTCTGAAGCACCTCTATTAAAACTTCTCTTAGTGGTAAGAAAGCAAGCATTGTTGTCTACATGCAGAAAGTGGAGTAAGACTTTCATGGCTGTTTCTCTCACTGTTCTTTAACAGGAAACGCACAAGACCAAGACTCTAATTCTGGCTCTCCCAAGAGCATCATGAGTCATTTGCTGCCTTCAGTTCCTTCTTGTTAGTACTGACAGAATGATGAACACACACAGGTACTAACAGTCTAAGCAATCTTCTTATTTGCTGTTGGTTTGATCTCCAGCCAAAGAATTCCTACCTGTAGACATCCCTTCCTGATTTAAAAAGGTGATGTAGGATATAATGCGGTAATTAAGGTGCAGCAGCAGAGAATTTTGAGATAGGAAAAATACTGGAATATGATTGTTGGCTCAGGGATCAGCCTCTCTGCTCCACTGGTATGGCAGGTCACATAGTATCTGTCTGATTATATTAGAAAGCCATTAATTCTGAGACCTAAGCATTGTTGACCATATTAAGTTATAAAGAGCCTGACTCTACTCTGTGTAGCTCTTATCAAATGTTGTAGTTCAATTTTCTAGAGAAATAACTACTTTCTTTTCTTCTACTTTCCTTTTTTTGTTTGTTTGTTTTTTTCTAGGTAGGGTCTCACTTTCACCCAGGCTGACCTGAAATTCATTATGTAGTCTCAGGCTGGCCTCAAACTCACAATGATCCTCCTCCCTCTGCCTCCTGAGTGCTGGGATTAAAGGTGGGAGCCACCATGCTGGGCAACACTAAATTTTTATAGAATAATGGAACAGAATTATTATATGATGTCCTGGTCTCTTGCTTTTGGTTTAAATACTCTAGGGCTGGGGGGAGGTATATATTCAATTTTCTAGGCTTTTTTTGTTTTAGATATGGTCTCATGTTATAGTTCAGACTAACCTGGGACTCTCTGGGTAGAACAAACTTATCTCAAACTTGTGGCTATATTCCTGCCTCTGCCTCCTAAGTGTTGGGATTACAGATATGAGCCATCATGTCTGGATTTAAGCTTGGATTTTCTGAATGCTCCAAGGGATGATGTTCAGAGGAAGTCTGGAGGAAATCTTTTTGCCCTTTACACAGAGTAATGACCCATCATGTTATATTTGTAGTACAGAAGTGCCTTGGGATAATATGGCTTATGAAGGATACTTATCCAAGGTGAAAAAATCCTAGCAGTCATTTTAAACATCCTTAAGCAGATGAGCATGGTAGCTCATGCCTTTAATCTCAGCAGCTGGGAGGCAGAGGTAGGAGGATCTCCTGCAAGTTCTAGGTTAGCCTGGGACAGAGTGAGTTCTAGGTTAGCCTGGTCTACAATGAGAACCTGTCTCAAAACCAATAGTAAGGACCAAACCTAAGCCTTGAACTTGTTAGGCAAGCACTCTTCCACTGAGCTAAATCCCCAACCTCTGATTTTCTTTCCATTGACCTATGTTGGCTTATTTATTTCTGGCAGTACGTATTTTGCAGGCACTCTGATAACCCATTAAACTCTTTAGTTTTCCTCAAAAGCAGCATCTTTGCTGCAGGGCTCTGCTGGTGGCACTGAGGAGGACAAGCAGGGCTCACACTGTCACTTGCACTGCCTGCAGGATTTCAAAGTGTAGACTCTAGTTAGTTCCCTGAATAGCACCTTAGATTTCCTTGTATCCAGGACACAGTTCATGACCTTTTCCATACCTCATTTGGAAGTAAAACCCAAAAGAGTGCAGCAATCTAGAGGAGCTACTAAGTACTTTCAGTTATGAGGGCAAAGAAAATTCCCCAGGACATGCTGAGTCCTGCTTGAGCCTAGTACCTTGCTGAAGGTCCAGAGGCGTTGGTTGGGATCATGCTGGTTGGTGCCTTGTCACCCAACCTTCTGTTCAAGGTCTGCGCTACCAGTAGTGCTGGAAGAATGATGGGCTCCAGGGCCTCCAGCCCTCTAACTAAGCACCATCCAGGTGATTATTTGGACTTTGTATTATCCTGCCCTGCCTGTGTGCTTCTCACATCCAGCCAGCCTGATCTGAGAGTCTGCTGGCCTGTGTGTGTGCAGGGAAGGATAAAGGGGGTCTTTCCCCCTCCCAGGCAACTGCAGGAGTTCTAGAGTTGAGTGTTAATGTTCTTGCTGAGGTAGTCCTTTGCTGCTGGGTACTAGGTTCTAGAGTTCAGCTTAAAAAGAAATGTTTACATTTCCACTTGAATCCATAAGGTGGTGCAATGTTAAGGAACTTTTCCAGTTTCATAGCATGAGCTTGAATATTAATATTTGTGTGGGTGGGTGGGTGGAGAGAGAGAGAGAGAGAGAGAGAGAGAGAGGGAGAGAGAGAGAGAGAGAGAGAGAAATAGGTGTACCAGGTCCTCTTGCCATAGCAAATGAAGTCCAGATGCATGGGCCCACTTTCTGCATCTGGCTTTATGTGGGTACTGGGGCAACAACCTGGGCCAGCAGGCTTTGCGAACAAGCACCTTTTAAACTGTTGAGCTATCTCTCCAGCCCAAGGGCTGACCTATCAAAATATCCAAAAATCTTTGCCACATTCGTTCCTTTAGCAATCAGGTTTTATTTTTTTTGACAGCTCTAACACTTAGGGAATAAAAGGAAATACAAAACTCACCAAGACTACAACTTGTTATAGAAGACATTATGCTATTAAATAAAATTTAATCTAAGGTTCTGTCTTTAGGTTGTGCTATAATTATAATTTAAAATAGGCTACAAAGCTGGGAGCAATGGCTCATGTCTTTAATCTTAGCACTCAGGAGGCTGAGGTAGGAAGATGGCTGTGGGGTTGAGGCCTTGTCTCAAAAAAAAAAACCCCACAAAAACAAACAAACAAAAAACCAAAACACGCTACCAACTTTTGATTATATCACAAGTTTTAGTTTCTTACTATTTATTGATTTAATAAGCCTAAACAAGAGTAAATTAATTAAACTAGTTTCTGAACATGTTTTCTGTGGCTGTCTAGCTATATACACCCATAACACTATTTTATAGACAAAACTCTATAATGTGAAATAGCATCCTGTCCTTTCAAAACACCCAATTTCCTACATATGTATTTTAAAATGGAAAAATAATTAGACTTTTCATTTCTAATGTTGGGAACATAGTATTTCGAAATGTCCTTGATTAAGAAACAAGAAAAAGAGGCTACCTGAGCTAGGGGCATGGGTAAGTGGGAGAGCTCTTGCTCTGGCATGTGCAAGGCCCTGGGTTCCATCCCTAGCACCAACCAAAAAGAGTTCTTTTGAAAATGTCCCAAGAGGCCATCTGAAATACCTAATGTTCACAACATGTGAAAGCATCTATATTTTTCAACATGGGATCATATGACATATACATTTTGGCTTAATATGTTCTGAACATTTTTGTTTTTGCTGGAAACCCTCTGTAGTACATACCTGGTTGTGAACTACTGAATCATTGCAGATTTACTGTAACTGGTTCAGTCCACTGTTTAATGACTTAGCCATCCCACTCAGCCACTGTGAGTTATTTCCAAGTTTCTGACACCAACATCATTATAAATATGATTATTTCATTGGCCTATCCTTGTGGAAAAGGAAGTATTGGTCCAAAGGGTAAACACTTTATAAAATGCTTGATAAATACTGTCAAGACTCTAGGAAGGAAGCAATCAATTAAATTTAAAAGTCAATTCAGCTCGTTAATTCTGGTGCACACATGGTTTTGAGAACACTATGATTTGGTAGTCAAATGAGAAGAGGGATAACAAATTGGCTTTTCAAAGAGGCAATCAATATTAGTGTTGCTTTGTGTGTGCGTGCGCTGAGGATACAACACAGAGCTCCAAGTCTGCTAGTTAATCCCCATTTCTTAGAGTCCTTTCAACTTCTGGGAATGGTCTAAGTTTAGAAAAGATTTCACCTTGGATAGTGTTAAGAATGGAGCCCAACTCTAGGCAGCTCTGGGGGAAAGCTGCCCATGATGCTAAGTATGGTCATGATGCCAACACTTTGTGTACCACTGAGAGGCAATGCTCAGGTCTGACCTTACAAAAGAAGGGGGCACCTAAGTTGTTATTCCTAAAAGCACATACTGGGAGATTCTACTCAGAGGATTAGACCTGTAAAAACAGACCCCAACTCTATCAAATTCTGAACATTAAACGAAAAACTAGAAATTTAATGTATTCTCTGTATTTATCTATAAGGAGGGAGGGGCAGGGAGAGAGAATGGAGAATAACAAATTGGGAATGTCAAGGTCTCTTGAGCATCTGGCTTTATGTGGGTACTGGGGAATTAAACCTGGGCTATCAGGTTTTACAAACAAACACCTTTAATATATAAGCCACCTCCCTAGCCCCATAATGTGTTCTCTAAACATACTTAAAATTCATACTGTCTTATTTGTATTTGAAAATCCTAAGAGAAAGATATCTTTATTCTGCATTGAATATCAGTGTGATTTATTAATTTGTTAATATTTTCTAAATAGTATGCAACAATACATGCTAAGAACCTCAGTGTTTGGCTGGGGAAATGGTTAAAGGCTCTTGCTTGCAAAGCCTACTGGTCCGAGGCTCAATTCCCCAGTACCCAGCAAGGTTTTTGTTGTTGTCATTATTGTTAGGGATGAAATATATTTTTTAGAGAAAATTTCAGTAGAAGAAATTGCTAGAAGGTTTAAGTACCTGTATAGCTAGGAGCCTTGCTGAAGGAATGTTCCCACCCTCCACCCCTCAAAAAAATAAATCTCATAATCTTAAGAAGTTTTAATACTCAGACCCTTTTTTAAAAAATATTTTAAAGGAGGGGGGGGAGAGAGAGAGACTGGGTATGTCAGGGCCTCTTGACACTGCAAACGAATTCCAGATGCTTTGTCTATCTGGCTTTATATGGGGACCCTACCTCGAAAAACCAAAATAAATAAATAAATATTTTTTAAATACACACAAATTTAAAAAATGGAAAATTAAAAAAAAAAAAAAAAACACCTTGCTGGCTCAGGAAGCTGGGGTAAGAATATCACTGAGTTCAGGCCAGTATGAGCTACAGTGAGACCCTGCCTTAAAAATAAATTAAAAAAAAACAAACAAACAAGAAACAAATAATAATCTTATGATTTCACATGTGAAGAAAAGAAATGGCTGATGCTTCTAGATGACAACACCTATCTTGTCACTGAGCTTAGTCCAAACTTAGTTAGGAGCCAACTTTCAGAAAAATGCCAGAGGCAGTCTTTCATTTACATCCACTGGCCTTGGTGACACTGTGTTTGACAGCTGGGCCACAGGAAGAATATTTAAGGCCAGGTGTCAGAAAGCCTGAATTTCCCTAGAGGTCCGGGAGAGAGACTGACAAGGTAAGCCACTCTACCCTTGCAGAAAGGCCATGTTCTATGGTTGGAATGTACTCTGTTCAAATTTATTACTGTTTTAGACCCAAACCACAGGAGCCGGTGTGACAGAATCCCATCCCCTGGGGGGATAAAAAACCTGAGTTGCTTGACTCTCATTTTACGTGTCTTCGTTATGATGAGCATAGTTCAACACCGTATGCCAAGATGCAATCAGTCACTGAGATGCTTAGATCTGCTTTAATCAGATTTGGGGCCTTTATTTATATGAATTTGAAGGCTGCTCTTTGCTTTGCACTCAATCAAAACCTATTTGTTTTTCAATTAAGTGTACAAATAGAAAAAAAATTGGCTACTGTAATTAATTTTCTAGCTTTCATTGAATATATCCACACTAACACTATTATTTTGAAATAGCTTTAAATATGAAAAAGGATGCTGGAGATATTTGGGGCAATTTACAATTTTACCACAGATAGTAACCCCTTGGAAAATTTCTTGGATATCTATTTAGCAACAAATATATAAAAATATTTTCTTTTTCCAAGTTTACACTTTCTTTTTAAAAAACTTTTCTACTGCCCACTTTCCTACGTGGATGTACATAATGTGTTTCGATTCTCATATCCTCCCATTGCTTTTGTCCCTCCTTATATGGGATACCTCTATGTGCCAGATGCTACGCTGGGCATCTTTCCTACAAGAGGAAATAATTGGGAAGGCGTTCAGTGACAGTCAGTATTTCATGCCTTGATAATGCACGCACCTTTTTTTGGTGGGGGAGGCATGGCTTTGCTATGCATCTCAGGTTGGCCTTAAACTCACTATGTATCCCAGACTGGTTTTAAACTCATTTGAACAGAGTCCTCCTGTCTCAGTCCCCAGATTACAGGGGTGCACCTCCGTGCTTGGTTTGGGCTAAATATTTTGAAAACTTGTTCCAGGAGCAACTAAGCAGGGTATAAGAAAGCTGAACAACGACCCAGTTCTAGTAAGGTGTGGGTTTAGAAGGGATATAGATGGACCAATATATTTGATTCTAGTCTGGCTTACAAGAGGTTGACAATGAAAAAACTAGGCTTAGACACAATCAGCAAAGGCTCTTAAACATTATCAACCATCAAGAGTTCTACAGAGCCATCCCAATTAGCAACATAAGAAAAACAGGACAGGATGGGAATTGAGGACGATGCGACAAGACTTAGAAGAGGTAGGGATTGGGACCAGGGCAGGTTTCCCCAATCTGTTCTAGGGTAATGAAAGGGAGTGTGGTAGTTTGAACGGTGTCCCCCAATCCATTCAAGAGTTTATTAAAGTTTTTCTCCAGTTGCCTGGCTGGAGGGTGTGTCACCTTGGTCAGATCCTAGGGTCCAGCCCTAAGGTGTTTCTGGGCCAGTGGGTTTGAAATTCCAGCTTTACATAAGCAAAAAGCAGTATGAGCTCAAGCCTAGAGTTCCTGTTGTTTGGGAATTTTGGGTTTGAGCGTGCTTACTTGTTTTTATTTATTTTATTTTTTTATTTTTTGGTTTTTTGACATAGGGTCCCGCTCTAGTCCAGGCTGACCTGGAATTCACTATGTAGTCTCAGAGTAGCCTTGAACTCACAGCAATCCTCCTACCTCTGCCTCCCGAGTGCTGGGATTAAAGGCGTGCGCGCCACCACGCACAGCTCTTACTTGTTTTTAGAGTTGCTGGTGATGGGTTTCTCTCTACTTGGACCTGTGAAAGGGGGCTAACCTCTTTCTCCATTATGGAACTTCAATAAATACCTTCCTCCCAAAACTGTGCCTGGTTTGGAGATTCATCCCAGCGGCCTGTGGCTGACTATGACAGGGAGATTATATATGATAGAAAGGTAGACTGCAATCTATCTGACACTGTCACCAAGGGTGTGAAGATAGATGGCAAGACCTCCCTTTAATCCAAAAAAATTATTTCTTGCTTATCTGAAGTAAATATCTTGGGTAGGCATTCATACAAAGACGTAAATATGTCAACTTTCTATAATAGCTAGAGCTACTAAAATGGCAGTGTTCTCAATACATCTGGCTCACAATGAACTGAATATCATGTATAAATATGTACTTGAGATACTTTAAAAGCATTTTTGTCAATTATTATAATTTCCCAATAGGTTTATCTATTTGTGAGAAAGATGCGATATGGGATGTGATTTAATTTTCATTAAGCCAAATGCAGTCACAGTGAAAACACAATTGAAATTTCTTCAATAACTGTCTGAAATGTAAAGAAGTCAAAATCAGAATACCCTGGATTATGTCTGATGTTCATAAGGCCTTCCTCCAAATTTAAAGACCTGGGTACTGAACATGCCCATAGCTCTCTGGTAGCTTTTCAGAATCACAGTAAATAGTAAAGAAGATGTTTAGTTGTTGCCTCCCAGGTAAGGTTACTTAATGCTATTAGCTCATAGGGTCAATAATTTTTAAAATTATTTATTTGCAATGAGAATGAGTGTGTGTGAATGGGCAAGCCAGGACCTCAAGCTGCTACAAAGGAACTCCAGATGCATGCGCCACTTTGTGCATCTGGTTTACGTGGTACTGGGGAAGAGAACCCAGGTCGTTAGGCTTTGCAGGCAAGCCCCTTAGCCACTGAGCCATATCTCCAGCCTTAGGGTTATTAATTTTAATCAGAATGTGGATAACATTTTAAAAATATCTTAATTAGAATATGGAGGCAAGAACACACACAAAAAAATCTGTTAATTGTCAATGGGTAAGATCCAGATTTTAAGCTGTATTGTCATTATGTAGTGAATCTCTGCATTACTAAGAATGATCCAAATTAATAAATAATATTCAGCATTCCAGATAAATCTTAATAACATTTCTCTATAACTAGTAATTAGAAAAAAAATCTCTGACTTCTATCATAAGAATTAAGATGCTGCAATTGGTTAGTGCCGAGTATTGAGCCATTAATAACTATGCTTGTGCATTCTCCCTTTTTTTTTTTCGGTTTTTCGAGGTAGGGTCTCGCTCTAGCCCAGGCTGACCTTGAATTCACTGTGTACTCTCAGGGTGGCCTTGAACTCACGGCAATCCTACCTCTGCCTCCCGAGTGCTGGGATTAAAGGCGTGCGCCACCACGCCCGGCCTTCTCTCTCATTCTTATTAGCCTACTTTAAGGATCAGAGACTCTTTGAAAATTACTTCATAGTAATTATTAATCATCTTGCCTAGTATGAATCTGAAATTGAATAGTTATCTAGTGAATATTTAATGTTCTACTTAATGCAGGTGCTTATCTATTAAAGCTGATCAGAGAAATGAGATATAAACAATAGAATTTATGAATTAGACCTAGGGGAGGGTGGGAATGCAGGAATTCTGAATTAGTATAAGAGATCAAGCATGCTTTGAAATACATTAGTAATAAGATTTTAAAAAGCGCATGTTTTCCTCACTCCACTGGTACTAGCTGCAGAATGAAGTCACCAATAGCTACAAGCAAAAGCAAAGTTGTCCTTAAGCTCCCAAAACTTTTTTGGACAAGATGAAGAAAAAGCCGAACATATTTTATATCTTTATTGTTTCTTTGCCATAATACTTTATGCACAGGAAATATGCTCATAGGGAACATTATAAACTTGTGATCATTGCTAGGCAACTCCCAGTCTAGATCGAAAAATGGATGTTAAATAAGATAAATAAAGCACATAGAATTAAGTAGCGCTAAGGACAAAAGAAGAAAAGTACGTGTGTGTATGGGGCAGGATGAAAGTGTTCAAGTATTTAGCTTGGTCAGAGAAGGAAGGCACTTTAACCATGTCACATACATGGAAGGACAAAAGCCAGGCCACTTACTATATAAGCATATGATACTTCTGTTAACTTGGCTATTATTCTGGGGTATCTTATTTAGAAAAAAAATCAAGCTACCAAAAAAGTTTCAATAAATTTGACTCTAATTAATAAGAATTTATGCTATACAACATTTCTTTAGAAAAGTAACTTTTAGTTGTTTTTTTAATATTTTATTTATTCATTTTATAGCAGAGAGAGAGAGAGAGAGAGAGAGAGAGAGAGAGAGAGAGAGAGAGAGAGAGAGAGAACATCAGGGCCACACCTTGTGGGTCTGGCTTATGTGGGTACTGGGGAATTGAACCCAGGGCCTTGGGCACTGGAGGCAAGTGCCTTAACCGCTGAGCCATCTCTCCAGCCCTAGTTTTTAAAAAAATTTTGTTTTTTTTGAGGCAGGATCTCTCATACTAGTTCAAGATGACCTGAAACTTACCCTGTAGCCCAGGTTGGCCTTGAACTCACAACATTCCTTCTATTTCAGTCTCCTTAGTATTGGGATTAAAGGCATGCACCACCACACCCAATATTATTTTTTAGGACGAATAAGTAGGAAAATAATTTGCTCCCAATAGTTCTTTAGTTTTATTTTGGATAATACAGAAGAGCTCCTAAAGTATTCCAAGGTTCTAGGTGTCAATCCATTAGGGCAGAGTGTTTATACTACTCAGATGACAGTGATTTTTTGAGCGTATTAACTTTGAGTGAAAACAACTGACTGGAGACAGGACAGTCCTGCATCATCTGGGTGATGTCCTCACAATGCTCTAGCTGGCATTCTGGAGTCTCTGCTGTTGAACAGATGAAGAAACACGCCACTGCGCTTTGTAGAGTCCTAAACTGAGACTCACTAGTGACAATTTTAATGCCCAAAGTTGTCTGTCCCTTCACAGAATGACTGGGGAACCATTTACCACTGTATTTAGATTGTAATGATCCCTTGTTACCCACAAGGAAGGAGATGGGCTAAGCACTTGTTTCTGTTCACCTGAGCATCAATTTGAATTCAGGGAAGAACTGATGCAAGTGCAATGCCTGTGGCCCATTTCCCCTGTGGCCTGTTAGAAGAAGTGGACAATGCAGTGTGCAGCATTCAGATGGCAAGGACGCTTGAATTGCCCATTACCTACAGCCTTTCCATGGCTTGGCCCAACAGAAAGACTGTCAGTAAATTAAGATACAGCTCTCATAGCCAAAAATGTGAGCATGGCAATAAATTCAAGCTGGGTCAGTTCAGGCACATGCCTTGGATTATCTGCTTACTCACTGTGGAGCCTTTGCTATGCTTCAACTTCCTCATCTGTAAAATGAAGATAGTAATAGTACAAACATTAAGGGGTAAAGAAAATATGTCACCAGTGCTCCCAAAGGAGCAGATGGACTATAGAAAAAATACTTGAATGGGTCAGAATTTTCCAAATTTACAAAATGAATAAATAAATAAATAAAAATAACCAACCCCAGATTGAAAATCAAGACAAAAAATACAATGAAAAACTGTATCAAAGTGTATCTTCATAAAAAAATTTAAAAAGCTGCACAAAATGGCATGAGTGGTTCCCAAGCAAAAGTATTTCCTCCTCGCCTTCATCCCAGAACTAAGAAACATCTAGCAATGTCTGCAAATAATTTTGCTTGCCATAACTAGGGGAGGGGTAGGCTATAACATAGTGGCATCCGGTGGGTAGGAGTCAGGAGTTGCTAAAGCACCCTACAGTGCCAGTGCTGAGGCTGAGAGAGCCTAATGGGTGATCAAATGCTTAAATCAATGATAAAAAGTCTTTGAAAGCTGGCTATGATGGTGTGTGACTTAAATCTCAGCACTCAGGAGGCTGAGATAGGAAGATCACAGTGAATTTGAGGCCAGCCTGGGTTACAGAGTACGTTCCAGGTCAGCCTGGGCTAAAGTAAGACAGGAGGGAAGGAAGGGAGGGGAGGAAGGAAGGGAGAAAGGAAGGAAGGAAGGAAAGGAGGGAGGGAAGGATGAAAGAAAGGAGAGAAAGCTGGAAGGAAGGAAGAGTGAGGAGGAGGGACGGAGAGAGGGAGGGAAAGAGAGAAAGAAGAAAAGAAGGAAGGAAGGGGAGAGGGAGGGAAGGAGGGAAGAAAGGGAAAGAAAAAGTGAAAAAGAAAGAAAAAAAGAAAGAAAGAAAAGAAAAAGGGAAAATCTTTTGCCTCCTCATTGAATTTTCCTCCTTCCTGACAAACACAGAGGCAAGTTGTGTAGTAATAGTAACCACTCACCCAAATCAAATTAGGGCTGAGTGCTCACAAGTAAAGGTGCCAAGGCTAGCAGAATTACCTGGATGGGTTTCTGGAACCCAGAGGTAAATGTGACTCTCTGAAAACATGCCTTTAGGGGCTAGAGAGATGGCTTAGCAGCTAGGTGTGCTTCCTGCGCAAGCAAGACGGCCTGAAAGAGTTAAGAACCTAAGTACAGCTAGGTGTGGCCATGCGCACCTGCAACTCTATTCCTGAGGAGTGGATACTGGAGAATCAAAGCAGCTCACAGTTAGTCAGTTTCAGAATTGGTAAGAAACTCCATTGCAAAGAAAAGAAAAAAGTGATGGAGGAGGACACCTAACATTCTCCTCTAGCTGTCGTAGGTAAGCCCACGGGGTGCTGAATCCCCATACACATACACCACAATACTCCCCACACACCACACAATACTCCCCAGACACCACAATACTACCCCCCACACCACAGCACAATACTCCCCACATACCACACCACACCACAATACCATGCACACCCACACCCACACACCAAGGCATGTTTTTAAATAGGAAAATTAAGGGAGCTGCACAGTATCCAGGTACACTGAGGGTTCTGTCTCAGGGTCCCTTTGACACGTAGGCAAATGGAAAAGCAACAGGGTTAGGCAATGTATACAGGTTCAAATCTCATTTCAGCTCAACTAGTGTTTTCTGGGATTGCTTTCTTAGGACATACTCCATGTCAATGCCATTCTCCAAGTTGGTTCCTTATTTAAGTCTTCATGCCATTTAATGTAAGGTCTGTGTAATGTCACAAAGCTTTTAAAGATTTCTACCAATTTACACTAATTTTTAGAAGATTTATGAGGCTTTTAAAATAAGACACAAAACAGCATGTGACAGGGCATCAAAAGTAGGCATCCTGAGACAGATTGCATACCTACTGAATACTAGGCACTGAACTGTCTTTTTTATATTCCTCATCTCATATTCCTCAAATAAATCATTTGGGCTTGGTACGACTATCATCTTTATTTTTCAGACAGAATAGAACAAATTCACTGACTTGCCCCAAGTAACAAATCTAAAGCCTAGTGGGACCACGATTTGAACTGAAGTCCATTCCAGAAACGTAGGCCTACTAGCACGCTATCTAGTTCTAACACACAACTCGAGATCACAAGTGTGCTTTCTTTTGTTTCTCTACAACTTTAGACTGTCAGAACTACTCGTGGACATTTTCATTGTTAGAACGCTGGTCTATCACATGCAGTTATTCAGATACTTGGTTCCCTAAGGTCAGCTGTGACGAGGCATAAATCTATATTTCTTCCTTCCCTTGGCAACTGTTACCCAGAAGGAATAAGGATACAAGTGGTCAATCAAAGCAGGAATGTCATCTATTTGCTATGAACTGGAAGCTGGGGGAGGGGCACACATATAATTTCAGTACTGGGGGGAGGGGGAAGATGAGGCAGGAAGATTACAGTGCTGATGTTGGCCTGGGCTATTCAGTGAGGTCCCAACTCAAAACACCACACCACCACCAACAACAACAACAACAACGTCTTACAGTTTTATCATTTTTTAAAAATATTTTTTATTTATTCATTTTCAGCAGAGAGAGAGAGACAGAGAGACAGAGCACATCATCAGGGCCACTACCTTGTGTAGCCTGGCTTACAGGGGTACTGGGGAATTGAACCTGGGGCCCTAGGCACTGGAGGCAAGCACCTTAACTGCTGAGCCATTTCTTCAGCCCACAGTTTTATCTTTATAGGTGACTCAGGTGAGTGATGGAGGGGTTTGGAGAAAGTAAACAAGAGATGGTTGTTTTTGTCCGGGCTGGAAAAACTTAGAGCCATTTCTTTCACATATATAAATCTGAAGAACTCTTTGGTTCGCTCTGAGTACTTTTTCCTTATTTGTGGTGATGGGGATTGAATCCAGGTTCCCACATATGCTAGGCAAGTGCTCTCCCGTTACATCTCTAGCCCTCACCTTCAGTGATATTTCAACCAACTACACAAAGAGCTATGAACATTTTGTGTTTTTTTTCTGAATGGTTAAATAATGGTCACTAAAGTAAAACAGTTACTTAAGTTAAAACAAATTAATCAGTGCTCAAAATGAGTTTTAAGTCTCCAGAAATGCTCTTCCAAGAGAAAAAAGTGAATAGCTAACAAAGTTAGGACAAATGAACCCATTTTCTTCTGTAGTGGAAGAAATAATACATCAAAATGTGTCTGTGTCTGTGTGTTTGTGTTTTGAGGTAGGGTCCCACTCTAGCCCAGGCTGGCCTTAAACTCACAGCAATCCTCCTACCTCAGCCCCCCAAGTGCTGGGTATAAAAGCATGCACCACCATGCCTAGCTAAAATGTTTTTACTGGAGAAGTGTTGACTTTCATGAAAGCTGTAGTAGTAAACAGCATACAATTCATCTTGACAGAACACGCAGCTTCAGGCAGATATAACTGCCTTCACCAATTCTTTTTTTTTAAGTTTACAATTTTTTAAAAATATTTTATCCATTTTCAAGCAGAGAGAGAGAGAGAGAGAAAGAGAGAGAGAGAGAGAGAGAGAACCAGGGCCACCACCTTGTGGGTCTAGCTTATATGGGTCCTGGGGAATTGAACCCGGGGCCTTAGGCACTAGAGGCAAGTGCCTTAACCACTGAGCCATCTCTCCAACCCCTTCACCAATTCTTAAAAACTTCACCTTGACACTTTTGGGTTTTTTTTTTTCTTTTAGGTAACACTATGCACAAATTACATAAAATTGAGAACAAGTAAAATTTCATAAAGCATCTCTTGTTTTCCTATCCAGTCAACTGCTATTACAGTTCTGACTGTTCCTTACAAACATATGAAAGGAAAAGTTCATACTTACTGGAAAGAACAGTTGTAAGGAAAATGTAGTCTGAAAAGGATATGAGCCCACATTCTCCAAGGGTGTAGAATATACTGCCTTCATCAGCAAATTTTTCTCGTTCCTGGGCAATTTTCTATTGAATGCATAGGACCCACCGAAAGAGAGAAAGAAGATATAACTGAATTAGAACACAGTAGGAAATACATTTCTCTCACAGACTTATACCACCTCACCTCAGCATTTCTCTGATGGCCATTCCAAATCAATGGATCCTTTACAGTTTTTGAGATGATGGAAATTCCAAGACAAAAGATTTTTTTCCCCATCTAAACACTGGGTTAATATGAGTGTTGGAAAAAAACTTCAGTTTTATATAAGCCCCTGCCATTGAACACAGAGACCTACTTCAGAGCTCTAAGTTTTTAAAGCAACCCACCCGCTTCTGAAGAGGTGTATGAGGTAGTTTAAGAAAAAGCAAAAAGGAAGCAGTTCTCATTGCTCAAGAAAACGATATTGCTAGTAGTCAGAGATGGAGGGGCAGAGCAACCGTTTTCAAGGCCCACACAGTCAGCAATTAATTTCTGAAATACTAACTTTAACTTCTTATTTGGAATATAAAACAGTGTGTGGAGTAAGTAACATCGTGATAATGCCAAATCAGACATATACCCCAAGAATCAGACACTGCTTAATCTAACCACACTTACTATTACCTTAGTGGAAGCACCTACATTTCAGCTATTTCATGAATCCACCTCTTGAAACTGCTCTTATCTAAATGCACGTTCCTTTTCTTTAATCTATAAATCAGAAATCATGAACAAAGCTAATTCTTCACTTCAGTAACAATCTGACAAGTGGTCTTTTCGTGGGTATCTACCTAAACTTACCCTGGTTTCTGCGTTGCTAGCCAAAGCATAAACTTAGTGGTGACACTGAAAGTATTTTCAAAAACTGAAAAGGATCCACCAAACAGCTGCACCTGGAACAAAGGTCGCTAAATTCTGGACTCACCAAAGATACTGAAGCAACTGTTCTGAGCACCAAAGGAGGGGGGGGGCAGAAAAGAAAAGAAAGAGGCTTCCAGAACACAAAGCAACCAGGCGCAGGCTAATTAAGCTCTCATGCAAGCATGGGGCAGAGGCAGCAGCACGCACGACATCAAAACTCCACCAACAGGCACCACACCAGCATCCAGGCACACGAGCACCCACGATTACCTCTGTCTAGTGGCAGTCCATCATATACCACAAAGGAAAGAAAACGGGTTAACCAATTGACATTGCAAGCACCATGTGAGTCATCATGGATTCAGTTTGCATGATCTTAACAGAGTCGTTCAGAACAGCCCCTACTGAACACCTGCTTGTCCATCGGGAGGTGAGAATCCACGGTGAGGGCAACAACACAGTGCTGTTTAATAGCAAGCTTCTCAGGGCGGGTTGTGGCTCTGTGGTAGGGCATTCACCCAGCAGGCCCAAGGCCCTGGGTTTGAGCCCCAGCAACAGAAAAAAAAACCACACACAACGAAACCACCACAAAAAAGCTCCCTAACTTCTTTTGTGGCTGATACATGATCCAGCATGGCAGCATATTTTCTTGACTGAACAACAAAAATGAGCACATAAACCAGGATGCTCTAGGAAACATTAGCTCTTGTGTGTGTGATTTTTCTACCAAGAGAGTAAACATAAAATTCAGACTGAAAGAACTACTGGAGGAGAGTAAGGGTAGCAAAGCCATCTCCTGGGAAGTTAATATCTAAATTCTTCAAAATGAAAGAAATAAAGTTAATTTTTAAAAATATTATCCAAGATGCTGCAAAATGAAGTAGCATGGAGAAATTACACAAAATGAAAATAGGACCCCAAAGGCATACTGTGACTAGCCAGAATAATAAATGTGTATAGAAGCTGAGTAATTAAGATTGGAAGAACCTCATGGAGAGATTGCTCTGTGCAAGTAAAAGAAATAATATATTGGGAATCAAACACTGTGAAACAGTTAAAAATTTAGACAGTAAAATGAGGCCACTGAGCCAAAGAAGCACACCTAACATCCTCCTCCTAACACCATGGGGTGACCCAGAAAGCAAGAAAATGGCAAATCACACTTTGCTGGAAACTCTTCATTTTGATAAAATATCAAGTTTATAGAAAATCTGAAAGATTAGCATAAGAAAATAGCATATACTTTTTATCCAAATTTACCAACATGTTACATCATTAACTATCTCACTTTATACACATATTTTGTACCAGTCTGAAAGTTAGTAGGAGACATCACACTCTTTTACACATTTTAAGTATTTCAACATAGTATTTCCTGTAAACAAAGACATTCTCTTAAACATTGTAGAAGCTATCAATAAAACCAGAAAATTTAATACTGATACACATACTATTATCTCAGCCCACCCATTTATACATTTGGCCAGCTATCTTCACATATATTTTCTTTATACATATCCCTCCCCTGTCCAGAATGCATTAGGAAAAATTGCATTTAGTTTTCACACCTCTTTAAGATCCCTTTGATCTGGAATAGTCTTTCCATGTTCATTATTTTTTACTTTGTGAGGTTTATTATGTGTGATTGTGGTAAAGCTTATATACAGTTCATCACCTTAAACCATACAATATCGGGTTGGAGAAATGGCTCAGCGGTTAAGGCACTCGCCTCCAGTGCCTAAGGCCCCTGGTTCAATTCCCCAGGACCCACATATGCCAGACCCACAAGGTGGTGGCCCTGGTGCGCTCTCTCTCTCTCTCTCTCTCTCTCTCTCTCTCTCATCTCTCTGATTGAAAATGAATAAATAAAATATTAAAAAAACCATACAATATCAATTTAAAAAATATTTTATTTCCAAGCAGAGAGAAAGAGAGAATGGACACATCAGGGCCTCTAGCCACTACAATGGAATTCCAGATGCATGCGCCACTTTGTGCATTTGTCTCTACGTGGGTACTGGGGAATTGGCCCCATGTTGTTAGGTTTTGCAGGCAAGAGCCTTAACTGCTGAGCCATCTCTACAGGCCTGTAGTATTTGTTTCTGGCTTCTACAACTAAATGTTCTCTATGTTCATTCATGTTGTAGCATAAATTAGTATTTAATTCCTTCCTATTATCAAATAACAATTTTTGTGTTTATACTACAATTTATTTACTGACTCTGATGCTGAAGGACATTGAGATCATTTCCACTTTTGTCTACTGCATGCAGTCATTTACAAATAACAAACTACCATTTCCAGTTTTCAGTATATACCTAGGAGCGTAACTGCTCTGTCATATAGCAGCTCTCTCTATATTTAAAGCTGTCTTGTCAATGGCTGTATCATTTATATCCCACTAGCAACCTCAGAGGGCTCCAATTTCTCCACACCCACATCCTTACTAGAACTTGACTTTTTAAAAATATTTTATTTATTCATTTTCAAGCAGAGAGATACAGAGAGAGAGAAAGAGAGATAGAGAGAGATAGCACCAGGGCCACCACCTTGTGGGTCTGGCTTATGTGGGACTTGGGGAATTGAACTAGGAGCCTCAGGCACCAGAGGCAAGTGCCTTAACCACTGATCAATCTCTCCAGCCCAGAACTTGACTTTATTTTTTTTAAATTATAACTATCCTCATGGATGTGAAATGACCTCTCACTGTGGTGGTTATTTTGTTTTTGTTACTTGTTTGTCTGTTTTTGTTTTTCAAGGTTTCATTATGTAGCTCCTGCCTGGTCTGGAACTCTCTATGTGAACCAGGCTGGTCTCCAACTTGTGGCAATCCTCTTGTCTCTTCCCTTCCCAGGTCTGAGATTAGAGGGCACCATGTACATCTTATAGTTGGTTTTTTGTTGTTGTTGTTGTTGTTGTTGTTGTTTTCATTTTCCTTGTGCCTACAAATACTGATCAACTTTTCATGAGCTTGTTGGCCATTTGAAATGTCTATTCAAGGTTGGCCCATTTCTGAATTGGCTGTCACTGTGTTGCTGACATGTTAAGAGTTTGTGACATATTCAAGGTACTGGGTCCTTATCGTTTATATGACTTGTAAGTATCTTTCCTCATTCTTTGTTTACTCTCTTCATAATGTTCCATGATTGACCAAAGTTTTAATGCTGGTAAAGTTCAATTCACATATTTTTCTCTTTGTTTGTGCTTTTCATGTTGTAGGCCAATACTTCATTACTAAATTTAAGGTCAAAGTCCTTATCAGACTGTTATTAAAAATGTTCATTTTCTTTTTTAAACTTAAGTTTTACTATAAAATCTAAACTAAGAAATTGTACTTAATTCAACATAGTAAATTCAATGTAAATAGGAAATATAATAGATGAACTATACAAAATAAAGTTATATATAAAAGTCCAAAGAAATAGGATACATTTCAATTCTATTATAAGAACATATGATTTACAATTAGGTAATATATTATGAATACCTAGGGAAGATTCTAGCAGCATTTCAGTGTGTGGTGAAAATTATTTAAACAAAACAGTATTTTTTGTTTGTTTTTTCAAAGTAGGTCTCACTTGAGCCCAGGCTGACCTGGAACTCACTCTGTATTACCAGGTTGCCCACAAACTCACAGCAATCCTCCTACCTCAGCTTCCCAAGTGCTGGGATTAAAGGCATGTGAGACCATGCTCTGACAAAACAGTATTTTTAAGAGATTTTGGTTGTGGATATTTTATGCATCGTTACTTTATGCAGCTTAGATGTTACCTATCAAATTCTACTCCAATCACTTTAATTTATGAAACATAAGGGTATGAAAAGGTCATCAGCACAACTTCCCTATTCAATTTAGTGATAAATATGACCTTTTTCAGAGAATGAAATTGTGCAAAAGATTTCAAAGCATTGAGCTCACTTATAGGAACAAAATACAATTTTATTATTCACTTAGAATCCAGCTTATTTCAAAAGGCAAAAACAGCTATAGACCTAATTATCACTAAGACACTGAATTTACCAACCTCAAGTCAAATAAGTAAATACCCCCATAAAGAGTTTGGTTTGATCTCAGCTGTACCATATCCTGAATATGTGTATGTTGGTGGGGGCTGGTGGAATGGTGAAATCAGGGCCTCAAGACTTTTTGTGCAAGTATTCTACCATTGAGCTACATACTTAGATAACTGAATTTTGTGTTTTCCATGGAAATGTGTCTGTGTGTTCATGATATTGGGAATTAAACCCAGGGCCTCACTCATGCTAAGCAAGTGCTATACCACTGAGCCACGTCCCCAGTCCTCCTTTTACTTTTCGTTTTTGGTTTTTTGAGGTAGGGTCTTGTTCTAGCCCAGAATGACATGGAATTCACTATGTAGTCTAGGGGGGCCTTGAACTTATCCCTAGTGCTGGTATTAAAGGTGTGTGCCATCATACCCGTTTACTTTTTGAGACAGGGTTTCACTAAATTGCCCAGGCTGGCCTGAACTTACTCTGTAGTCCAGACAGACGTTGAACTACTTAGGATCTTTCTGCCCAGCTTCCTGAGTAGCTTGGATTATAGGCCTTCACCACTAGGTTTTTCTTTTTCTTTTCATTTCCCAAGGTTAAATGGAAAAACCTACTAGTGAACTTGCTATATACAATTATTCTCTACATGTGTGTGGTTGGTATGTTTCAGAGTGAGTCTAAAACCTGAATAGTTTTACTGTACTGGATGGCTCTGTGTTGTAGTCCCCACATCTTAATTTTGGCCCAACCTCATACAGATATAAAATCTATGGTTAAAGTTGCATGGACCATGAGGGACCTTGGGGCTGGGTTTTCCAGATAGAATTTCAACTTGTTATCACTCACATATAGGCTGAGGGTCAGCGATTTTGCCTTCTGAGAACTCAACTAGATGAAATCAAAGAGAAAAATTTTATCTAGAATTTAATCTAATTTTCTTCTACTTAAAAAGCCCTGACACGCCCATTCTCTCATCTGTCTCTCTTCTCTCTCTCTCTGCTTGTAAGTAAATAATTTAAAAAATTGTGTGTGTGTGTGTGTGTGTGTGTGTGTGTGTGTGTGTGTGTGTGTGTGTGT
>PVHP010008426.1:0-15761 GCA_004024765.1 Zapus hudsonius | reverse complement strand
ACTTTTCTGTCTGGCTTTATATGGGTGTAGTGTTGGCTTACCAGCAGTAGGCTTTGCAAGCAAGTACCTTTAACTAATGAATCATCTCTCTAACCCCTAATTTATTTATAAGACCTAAGGTTTGAAACAAACTTTATCTAATACAAGTTAGCAGATTCTGCAAAATAAATCTCAAATAAAACCCAAAATACTTGTGGCATACAAAAATCTAAAAAGATAGCTTTACCATTAAAATGTCATCTTTTATGAAGCTAAAGTTTTTGGATTATTTTAATATTGACATTCATTAAGGATTATTTTTTTAAAATATTTTATTTATTCATTTTCAAGCACAGAGATACAGAGAGAGAAAGAGAGAGAGCACCAAGGCTACCACCCTGTGGGTCTGGCTTATTTGGGTACTGGGGAATTGAACCTAGGGCCTTAGGCACTGGAGGCAAGTGCCTTAACCGCTGAGCCATCTCTCCAGCCCAAGGATTATTTTAATAGTGATTTTTTTTTTGTTTTTTTTGAGGTAGGGTCTCATTAGTGATGTTTTTTGTCAGGTGTGATAGTGCAAGCCTGTAATCCCAACTACTTGGGAAGCTGCGACAGGAGGATTGTGACTTTAAGACCTACCCTGGACAACTTAGCAAAACCCTGTCTCAAAATCAAATTTTGAAAAAGCTAGGGATATAGCTCTGAGGTAGAGCTTTTTCCAAACATGTGTTAAGCCTTGGGTACAATAATCAGTACTGTGGAAAAACAGAAAAAAAATCAGTATTTCTTTTTTTGTTGAAATACATTTTAAATTCCTTAGTGTTTGAGGTTGCACTTAAAAATTAATGCTAATTTTAGCTGCTTCTGGAAAATGCAGTCTTGACATGCCATTTCCAGATGACTAATCATACCCCTACCTAAGGCTGGAGTTAGGGCAGGGGAGGGGAAGGGTTAAAGAGAGAAAATTTAACAACTGTCCCATGCAGTTAATGCTCGCACTTCATTATCTAGTTGGTGCATAGAGAGCTTGCCAAGCCTTAGGGAGGGTGCCAATCTTAAACAACCACCTTATTCCCCATCAAACAGATTATGCCACACAGCTAAGAGATGTACTCACATTTTCCATTCATGCCCAATCTTACAGAAAGGCAGAATTTGGATAGATATCAACTAAAAATGAAATTTAAATGTTTTCAATTCAGAGTAGCTCATGATTTCCCCTTCTGCTTTGGGCTTTCTTCCAAGCTTTGCAGAGGCCTATTGCACTTGAGGCAAACAAATTGCTGTGTGACAAATTGAGGAAGGCGAATGCTTAAGATGTATAAATGCCACTTTGCCAGAAAGCAATTCTCTTTTCAGTCCCTATGCTCTGAGAACACACCAAATACCTAGAATTCAAATATTCTTCTACTTCATTAACCAGACAGCTTCAGAGGAAATGATATGAATGAGGACACATAGAAAATAATGGTGGCCATTGATGTGACTGAAATACTCAGAAGCATTTCAAAACTCTACTGGAATGGAATTAACCTCAAGAGAATGGCATAATTTTATTGAAATGATTAATTTTAATCCTCACTATCTGGTAAAGTTCTATCAAATCTCCAAAAGGAAAAAAAATGAAGTCTAATATGTTTTCTTATAAACCACATTATGCATGTATATTTGCTTCAAATCAGCTTTGGGTGGGAGAAACAATGTTTCACCATTACTGACTATCTGCTACCTAAATCTAAGGATTTAAACCTGAACTTTGGCCACTCAGATCAGTGGGGAAAAAAACAAAAACAAACCAGTCCCGAGCTCTGCAACAGTCTTGGTCTTAGTCACACAGGTCACAAATGACTTCCCCCTATCACTCACTATAAACAATCTTGGGTACAAATTTTGAAAAATAAGTCAACATTGTAATTTCATTTTCTCCATTTGTAAAAATATAGCAAGGAAAAATGTAGTATTAGAAAAAAAATTAAAGTAGTTCACTTTGAGAATTCCTTGACACTTGTTTTATTAACTGTGATCTCCCATGAAACCCTTGTGATAATTTTAAAATAAAATTTAAAAAATTACAGATAACCCTTGACCAGCACTGACCATTAAAGATATATTAAGAATTAAAAAATTATGAGGCTGGAAATATAGCTCAGTCGGTAGAGTTTGATCCCCAGTACCACACATTTCTAATCCCAACACTTGGTTAGATCAAAAATTCAAGATTAGGGCTGGAGAGATGGCTCAGCGGGTAAGGCACTTGCCTCCAGTGCCTAAGGCCCCGGGTTCAATTCCCCAGGACCCACATAAGCCAGACCCACAAGGTGGTGGCCCTAGTGTGCACTCTCTCTCTCCTTGAAATGAATAAATAAAATATTTTTTAAAAATTCAAGATTATTTTTAGCTGCAAATGGAGTTCTAGGCTAGCCTGGGTTAGAGATCCTGTCTCAAAAATTTTGAAATTGGGCTGGAGATATGGCTCAGCGGTTAAGGCATTTGTCTCCAGTGCCTGAGGCTCCCGGTTCAATTCCCCAGTACCCACATAGGCCAGATCCACAAGGTGGTGGCCTTGGTGCGCTCTCTCTCTCTCTCTCTCTCTCTCTCTCTCTCTCTCTCTCTCTCTCTCTCTCTCTCTCTCATCTATCTCCTGTATCTCTCTGCTTGAAGATGAATAAATAAAATATTTTTTAAAAAAATTTGAAATTACCCCGGGAATGATGGTGCACGCCTTTAATCCCAGGACTCAGGAGGAAGAAGTAGGAGGATCTCCGTGAGTTCAAGGCCAGCCTGAGACTACATAGTGAATTCCAGGACAGCCTAGGCTAGAGCAAGACCCTACCTCAAAAAACCATAAAAAAATTTAGAAATTATACTTTGCACATTCTATATCAGACATCACACGACTTTATCCTTACATTATCTAAGTCCTCATTGTCACTCTCTGAGGTAAGTAGTACTATTATATGCACTTTACATAAGAAAATTTGGGCTTAGAGAATTTAAAAAAGATAAAAAAGTAGTCTGATGTGACTTCAGAGTACATGCCATGAACCACACTGTACTTCACATGATATGAACTACATAAGAATGCAGGTGTCCATGTTGTTTATGATTTCTGGAAATATGAATGAGGACAGGCTAATTATGAAGCAAAACTAAGCTTGCTATTGTAAAATATTAACCTTGTATCTCCTAACTTGAAGAGGAATCTCTTATGAGCCAATGATTAAGTGCATGTTGTTTATGGCTTTATTTATTCAAATTCCAATTTTAAAGTGGGCACCAAAATTCAACAACTTTCTTATATATATATTCTTTATATTAATCTGGAATGAGAAAAGCTTCTTATTCAAGTTTACAATTTTTGATAATGTATCATGCCAAAGACAAGTATGCAGAGTAAGAGCTTGTCTGAGAGACCACTTTCTCCATAAAAGGAGACACTTGCTTTGAGTGGCCTTGGCAGACCTTATTTGTGGTCTTCAAACATGCCCCAAGTTTATTAGGTAGTAAGAAAAAGGAAGTTAGCCTGAGCAAAGTGCTCTTAGGTCAAAGTAAGTTTCAAAACGTGTTTTATGATGAAAAAGCTAAGCATGAGGTGCTAGACATGTAATGGTCAGTCATGTTCATGCTTTCAAATCAGCAGTGGTAAAACAAATGGGTTTAGTTTATCTCAAATTCAAATATAATTTAAAATAAAAATGTATCTGAAGATATATTAATAGAAGTATGAATATTTGAGGCAACCAAGGAAGTGCCAGCCTCTTTTGGAACACAGAATGGTGACATTAACATAACATTCTTTTGTCAATCTGAATAGTAAGTCAGTAGACCTTCGCAGCGGTGGAACTCGAGAGACTGGAAAGAGACATGGTGGATACTCCTCACAGCACTATGGTCAGTATGTGCTATTGCTAACAAGCTGCATCTGAAGAGCAGACTCTACACTGCCAGGCTGAACGCTGGCCTTCCCACGGGCATGCGAAGAACAAATCCTGCCAGGAAGCAAGCAAGGGGCCTATCCTAGAAAGTGACTGCTCAGGTGCTTTTGGGAGCATAAAGGAGCCAGACTAGTGTCACCAAAATGAGTGATGTACAGAACCCAATATGAACAATTCCCTCACTAGCTATTCTAAAAATCAATTTATTATTTATAATATAAAAGGTTTATTCACAAGATATCTTCAGAAACATAGTAAAACTTGATTTGAAAAAGTCACTATCTCAGACTTTTTCCTCATTAAACAGCTTTTGTATGTTGCAATCAGTTATTTTTTATTAACTGATTCCAAAAATCATAAAAGGCTCAGGAAAAGATTACTGGTATAAAACTATGGACTGCTTCACAAATCTGTGTATGCTCCTGCACAAAGGCCGTGCTACTCGACTAACCTGGTCTCTACCACCCCAGTTTTAGTGGATGTGCTTCCGAAGTTAGTGCTTAACACGTGACTTTAAATCTTTGACCCACAAAAAATACTTCCAGCAGTGAAAATTCAAGAAACACTGATGCAGGTCCTATTGTAGTTGGCAGTGCTACAGATTGCAGACTTCCCAGCACTTAGCAGTTCCTAGCTCTCTTCCCTACTCCTCTCAAGGGGAGGGGAATCCTTCTTAAAACAACCTGGTCTCTTTTTTTTTTTTTTTTAGTCTAACTCTTAAACTACACAATTATTAAATGAGAGTAGGAGATTTTTAGCTGCCTACTGCCATAATTAAAAGACTTGGAAGCAGTGACAGGTGTTAGCAGTCTCACCTGATTTACTCTCCTTTCTTTTCTTTTTCTGGGGTGCTGGGGAGCAAACCCGGGCCTTGCACACGCTAGGCAAGCACTCTCCTGCTGAGCTGAGCTACCCCTGGATTACAATTGCGAGCACTCAGAAAGAGAATCGCCAGAATTTGAAACACCGATAACGGGATCATCAATAAACTCTCCTGACATAATTTTACAGCATCTGTTAGTGCATATCAGAACAATGGACAGTTTATGGCAGTTAAAGCCACAATTATCTAGAAAGATAACTTATTCTACCATGGATGAATGGTTTGGGACTTTGGTAGGGAACTATTAATATAGCCCACTTTAAAACAGGAGCACAGAAAAAATGTACTATAAAAATACATCCTGTGGCCTCCATTATTCATGTAATATTATGTTAAAACAAAGGGTGCTGCTAGTTTAGGTTAATTCATATTTTTATTATGATTGCCAGTCATAAAAAATCCAAGGGTAATTTTAACAAATAAATTTTAAAATTTATAACCTAAAGTTAAAGAGCCCAAGTGTCTGCAGATCACCTTGTTCAGTGTCCTTGAACTCTCCTGTGCCAGCCTACAACTATATATTCCTCCCATAGTAGTCACGTCTGCTTCCTTTCCCAAGTGAACGGTCTTTCTAAATGTTGTTTCCTCTTCAGACATTTTATTGAGAAAGAATAATGCAACAACTGCTTATCTGTAATCATTAGGTAAGACATTTAAAAATAAAAATCCATTAATTTTTCTTAAAATTACTGTTGTCTTTCATTCCTATTAGTCTATGAAGGAACAGAACATTCCAAATAAGCCTATTTACGTGATCCAGTTAATTAAAACATGACTAAAACTCACTTTCTTGACATTCTGTGTAACACCTACTGTTAGAACTTCCTTTTAAATTATGCCGGGTACTATAAACTCAAGGGCCTGTGCAGTGTTTGAATTGTCATATTAGAGATAAAGCAAGTTAATTTAAACTGACAGGAACAGAGTCATTTCTGAAGGGAGCCGGGAAGGCCAGATGCATGCACTGAACCTTTGTCTTTGAAGCATTACTATGGATTCCAGAGCAGTAATTAACCAAAACCACATGCTGCTGAGTCAGTACCTGCCAGAAATCCTGATCAGAAGATGGGAAAAAGAAAAAACAAATTGACATTGATTATATGAACCAAAACCTCCAAATCAAATCTACATATCACAAAACATAACATATGAAGAAGCAATTAAAAGCTGTCAAAGTATCGCTGCACCCCTGGAAATAAATGAAGAACACAGAAAGGTTTTGGACGTTAACTGTTAGGCACAGTGGAACGAAACACTGCAGCAACACGGTTCCCGATCTCCCCGACATGAACACATTCTGTTGTGGAAAAGCTTCATATTTCTATGAAAAAAAAAATACATGAACAATTTTTTTTTTTTTGGTAGGGTCTTATTCTAGCCTAGGCTGACCAGGAATTTACTACGTATTATCAGGGTGGCCTTGAACTCACAGCAACCCTCCTACCTCAGCCTCCCCAGTGCTGGGATGAAAGATGTGTACCACCACACCCAGCTAACAAGTTTTTAAAGAAAAGGGAAACAAGCACTTCATTTCTTCTCCTGGGTATTCAAAGCATTTTTTGAATGAAGGTTTCCTATCAGGATGCCTCACAATTTCAGGGTTATAATACCATTTTTTAACTCCATGGCAAGCTGGCTGCTTTGCCATTGATCTTAGCATGTAAGCAACCAAAGGTGGATGAGTTCAGAAGGCTGAGAACTATTAGATGGGAGAGTTCAGGGTGACCACTTGAAAACAGGATCCTCCAAAATTCTGTCCACTAAATAAAATGCCATCTGTGTGGGTGAGCATGGAGGGAGGCATTGAGAAATGAATTAGCTCATTCAGCAGGCAACCACAGTTGTATTTTTTTTCAATACATAAACTTCACTGGCTATGAAATAAAATGTGACCTTTATTTGCCATCCTTTTCAAAGCAAGCTTAGTACCATTACAAACATTCTTGAATGAAAAATAGATGTGATCTAGCAATTTGCATGTCCACAGTGGAGGTTGTTGTGACAGAACCCAGAGGACTGTAGAGTCCAGGCTAAGAAGACTCTCTATGACAGAAATCTAGCCAGAGGTCTGTTTGTGGTTAATGGGATAGCTACTTAACGCAGGATCATTACAGAGATAGCACAAAGAGATTTTCACAGCTGATTGAACTAGGAAAAGAAGCAGGAAAAGCACAGTTACACATAGGACATGAACCAAGAAACATACAAGAGAGACAGGAGCAGGGCCACCCTCATGCAGGGCAGCTGCAGTATGAGAGCAGGCGCTTTACCGACAAGGTCACTGGCACAAGGGGAACTTGTCTCTTGCCTAGGATTACCCCTCAGCTGTGCGGCAGAGCCCACGTAAAGGAAAACAGTGACCTATAGATGTCCATACTCCTTTACTCCTGTCCCATTACACAGGGTGACAAACAGCAATCAACAAGGTTGAATTTCTCACATCCAATTCACCACGCTTGTCAACAATACTCATCATTCACACACGGCTATCAGCGATGAAGAAGTTCCTAATGGAAATGTCTTGGAAAAAACTGTGCACGCCAAAGCGAGATTGTTTCTAAAGTGCACTGTGCTAAAAAAAAAAAAAATAGCTCAGCCGGGCGTGGTGGCACATGCCTTTTATCCCAGCACTGGGGAGGCAGAGGCAGGAGGATCACCATGAGTTCGAGGCCTACCTGAGACTACATAGTGAATTCCAGGTCAGCCTGGGCTAGAGCAAGACCCTACCTCAAAACAAACAAACAAACAAACAAAAGCTCAAGTTGGTGATCTGTAAGAGGGAAAAACTGAGAAAACATTTTGAAAGTAATCTAAAGAACTCTTGATGGGGAAAAAGTTGGAAAAAAATATGTGGTTAAAAAATAAAACAGATGGGCTGGAGAGATGGCTCAGCGGTTAAGGCACTTGCCTCCAGTGCCTAAAGCCCCAGGTTCAATTCCCCAGGACCCACATAAGCCAGACCCACAAGGTGGTGGCCCTGGTGCGTTCTCTCTCTCTCTCTCTCTCTCTCTCTCTCTCTCTCTCTCTCTCTCTCTCTCTCTGTCTTGAAAGTGAATAAATAAAAATATTTAAAAAAATAATAAAACAGGGCCAGGTGTGGTGGCACACACCTTTAATTCCAGCACTCGGGAGGCAGAGGCAGGAGGATAACCATGAGTTCAAGGCCACCCTGAGACTACATAGTGAATTCCAGGTCAGCGAGACCCTACCTCAAAAAACCAAAATAAATAAATAAAATAAAAATAAATAAAAAAATAAAACAGAAAATTCTAGCAAGTGTCAAAGGATTACTTTTCTTGGGTGCTGGGGACTGAACCTTACCATGAGCACATGCTCTCTCCCAAGCCCAGAGCAGTTCCTGAAATGCTGAGTCAGCATCTGAGTTCCCTCTGCTACTTTCATTCCATCCTAGACTTTGTCTCATCTAAATGTTGCTACAGTTTAACAGTTATCAATATCTGAAAGAATAAATACTTGCTTTGAACAGAAGTAACACTGTATTATTGGCAAGATTATAATCTGTACAGATCCAATTTTTCAAAGACAGATGATGGCTACTCACTTTTAAGTGATAGATTCAATAAAAAAAAACACTTTAAAAAAATGCCAATCGATGCTCATGATATATGATACAATAATGGAACAAACCCTACCTGAATTTGACATTGTAATTTCTTTCTTTCTTTTTTTTTTTGGTTTTTCGAGGTAGGGTCTCGCTCTAGCCCAGGCTGACCTGGAATTCACTATGTAGTCTCAGGCTGGCCTCGAACTCATGGGGATCCTCCTACCTCTGCCTCCAGAGTGCTAGGATTAAAGGCGTGCACCACGCCTGGTTTGACATTGTGATTTCTAAATTCAGGTATTAAATTTGTATACTTCATATTTTCTTTCTTTAAAATGAAAATGTTAATGCCTGGAGAGATGGTTCAGTGGTTAAGGTACTTGCCTGCCATGCCTAATAACCCGGTTTGATTCCCAGGCACCCATGTAAGCCAGATGCGCAAAGTGGCACAGCATTTGGACTTTGTTTGCAGTGGCTAGAGGCCCTAGAGCACCTATTTTCTCTCTCTCCTTGTAAATAAATAAGTAAAAATTTAAAAAAATGAAATGCTAAGTGCCTTTTTTTCACTGACTGTTTCTAGTAGTGCTTCATCAAAGCAGAGACATTGGAGCTGCATGTGGAGGTGAAGGCCTGTAGCTCCAGTCTACCCAGCAGACACAGGCAGGACTGCTTGAGCCTACAAGCTCAAGACCAGACCACAGTATCTTAAGCCTCGTCTCAGAGTAAAAAGCCAAAACCAAAACCCAAAAGGCACCACCACTACCACCACTACCACCAATAACCAAGAAAAGAGTTGGACACATTCATTTTAACTCTTACCAGAGAGTGAAACTCTCACCAGAGAGTCTTGTTTGTGTGGTTTGCCAAATGGCATTAACTAAGGCAATAAAATATAAGAACTATTTAATAAGAAAAATTTATATTTACAAATAAATTTCCAAATTCAAAACTAAGAGGGGCATGGTGTCACACACCTTTAATGCCAGAAGTTGGGAGGCTGAGGAAGGAGAATTATGTGAGTTCCAGGTCAGCTTGGGCTACAGTGAGACCCAGCCTTTAAAACTAAAAGCAAGAAACAAAAAACAAAACAAAACATACCCCGAGACTGGTGTGGTGTGTGCACAACTTTAATCCCTGCACTCCGGAGGCAGAGGTAGGAGGATTGTTGTGAGTTTGAGGCCATCCTGAGACAACGTAGTGAATTTCAGGTCTGCCTGGGCTAGAGCGAGACCCTATCTCATAAAACAAACATACAAAAAAAGAATAAATAAATAACCCTGAACACTAGATAAATATATGAAAGGTAGGTAAGAGGCTCTACCACACAGAAGCTACAGTATTTTAGGTCAGTTACTTTTTTGTGTCTTTTCTTAAGTTGTAAAATGAGAAGAACAGAGAGGGATCTAAGAAAGTGATTGTGTAGAATTAATGAATGATTACTCATTACTTACTAGAAAAGAGCCTGACACATTATAAACATTCAGAAAACTCCATTTACTCTTTCATATTATTACTTTTGGTGATACTTAGAGGATATTCTCCAAAATTGTTCCTGGTGTCATCTATCTTTTTGTGTGTGTGACAAGGTCTCTTATTGATGACCAGGAAATTTTAGGCTAGACTGGCTGGACAGTGAGCCCCAAGGATCCACCTGTCTGCATCTCCCCAGCACTGAAAATTTTCCCTTTTGTTCTTTTTCTTTTTTTGCATGTGTGTGGTGTATGCATGAAGGTGCAGGTGACAGCCCCTGTGTGCATGTGGAGGCCTTGGGTGTCCCTCTCTCTTGCTCATCTACATGTTTCTTTTAGATGGAGTCCCATCACTGATTCTGGAGTTTGCTGTTTTGGTAAGGCCCAGTGACCCTCTGTTGGTCTGCTCCCCAGCTGTTTACATGGACTCTGGGGGAGTCTTGGGCCCTCTCAGACCGTCACATTTGCCCATGAAGCATTCTTCATCACTGAACCATCTTTCCAGCCCATGTCTGGCTTTTTAAACATGGGTCTGGAGATCAAATTTGTGTCCGCATGCTTACAAAGCAAGCACTTTACTGACAGAGCCACCTCTCAGCCCATTAAACATTTTTAAATTAGAGATTTTGCTTTAAACTGAAAAAATAAACCACTCCCAGCCAAGAAGTGAATGTGTTATTAGGGTTTTTAAATAGTACTAAGTCATCTTCCAAACAACATGTGATAGAAATAGTTTTTGTCTGCAAGTATACATGGTGTGTGTGTGTGTGTGTAGGTGAGAGGACAATCTTGGGTGTCATCCTCAGCTACACAGTTCACCTCTTTTTGAGAAAGGGTCTCTCAATGGCCTAGAGCTCAATGACTAGTTTTGATTGCTTGGCCAGTGTGATGGTTAAATTTGTCAACTTGAGCTAATCCATAATAATCTTGGGTGGATCCCTGAGTTTGCCTGCAGAAAGAATTGACAAATTCCTTTTGTGATTTTGGAGAAGACTTGAGATGGTTAAATTTGTCAATTTGAGCTAATCCATAGTAATCCTGGGTGGGCCTTCCAGAAGGAGACTGATATAAGGAAGCTTAAGTGGAAGGAGATGTTCTTCCTTCCTCCCCCGGCTGCTGGTGCTGGTTCATGACTTGAACTCACATCCTGCTCTCCTACCCTTCCTGGACATCGGAACCCAGTTTCCTCGGCCTCACATTGTGGACTGAAGAGCAGCCGCTCCCCAGGGATTCATCAGGCCTTTTGAGCTGGATTGGGACTGCTGAGACATCCATCTATGTGGACTGAACAGCTACTGGTTCCTTACCTGTGGGCCTACAGACTGCTACTATTGGACTGTCGTAAGCTATCCCAGTAAATTCCTTTTTTTTTATATATATATCCATTCTATCAACTCTGTTCCTTCTAGAGAACCCTGACTAATACAGAAGTTGGTACCAGAAGTGGTTCTAGAGAAACAGAATTGTAAGAATGGCTTTTTCTAGTGCCCTTGGGGCTATCTGGAGTCAGCTCTTCAATTTCAGTGCTACTAAAGGCCCTAATGGCAATGAGGAGAGCACTGTTGTTGGTAATAAGAAGGCTGATAATCCATGGTGTGAATTATTTAACTTGATCCGTGAAATAGATGTTTTTAGTGATCCTGAGTCACCTCTTACGAGGAGCAAGGAATTTAGTGACTCGATATTTAAAACCTTTGAATATTTATGGAAAAGTAAGACGAATGATGACGCTGGCTGGCTTCTTATAGCATCTTTGGAAAAACTAGTACGGAACAAACAGAAGCTCAGAAAGGAAAATTCCCAGCTTAAGACCCAAATACATGTTATGAAGGTTTCTAAGATTGCCCTGGAGGGCAGTCTAATCTCTAACAGCAATAAGGTTCAAATTGCAGAAAAACAAACTCAAACTCTCATTGGCTAACTTGAAACGCAAGTTCAAGTCCCAGTCTCACAGGGTGTCAGATGTTAAAGTGAGGGCACTTATTGGAAAGGAGTGGGATCCTGAAACTTGGGATGGTGATGTGTGGGAAGATCCTGAAGAATCTGGGGACGCTGAACTCTCAGACTCTGATGAAGTTATCCTGCCTGATGAAGCAGTCTCCCCTCCACTAGCAGCAGTTGCATCCCCACCCCCACCCCCAGAAGCCTTACCCTCTTCCTCCTTGCCTGGGGGAAAGAATCCTTTGTCTGAGGAATCTGAATTGACACCTCCAGCTGAAGGTGCTGAATGTAACCTTATCCCTCAGTCCCCACCAGTCTTCGCCTCTAGGCCTATAACCAGAAGGAAGGCAAAGCAGGCCCCTAAAGGTGAGATAGAATGTGTGACTGTAGAGGAGGTGAAATACACCCCTAAAGAACTTCAAGAGTTTTTTAACTTCTATAAGCAGAAGGATGGAGAACATGTGTGGGAGTGGATTCTGAGGGTATGGGATAACAGAGGGAGGAATATAACATTGGATCAGGCTGAATTTATCGGAATGGGCCCATTGACCAATGATTTCAGATTTAATACTGCAGCTCTTGAAGTTTGAAGTGGTTCCAAAAGTTTATTTGATTGGTTGGCTGAAATATGGATCCAAAGATGGCCCACTGTGAATGAGCGCCACCTGCCTGATATTCCTTGGTTTAATGTTGATGAAGGGATTACGAGGCTTAGAGAACTAGGAATGCTGGAGTGGATTTCATCTTTGCCCCAACTATTGGAGCGTCCCGAATATGTGCCTCTCACTAACAGTATAAGAAACAGATTTGTGAGGACTGCTCCAGCACTATTAAAGTGCCTAGTAATTGCTCTTATATGTAAAGAGGACATCACACTGGGAGCTGCAGTTGCTGCATTAGGTCAATTAGATGCAATGGGTTTTGTTGGATCTCGGAATAACAGGGGCCAAGTGGCAGCACTGAATCGCCAAAGGCGAGGTGAGCATGTTTACCATAATAGACAGCATAGGCAGGACAATGCTCATGGTGGCATGACCCGTACAGACCTTTGGTACTGGCTGATTAATCATGGTGTTTCCAGAAGTGAAATAGACAAGAAGCCTACTCAGTTCCTACTTGATCTCTATAAGCAGAAAAATTCCAGGGCAAAGGAACAAAAGGCTACTGAAAATTATAGCAACAGAGAATCAAGGCCTCTTAACCAATTTCCAGACGAGCCAGTTTACAGATCCAGAGCCCCTTGAATGAAGGGGTGGCCAGGTCCACTTGAGGAAGGACCCTCCTACAACCCCTAAATGTTTCAATGTTAAGCTTAGTCCTATCCTTCCTCAGAGGGACGTACGGCCTTTTGCTAGGGTAACGGTTCATTGGAAAAAAGGAAATAGCCAGACCTTTCGGGGCCTATTAGACACTGGCTCTGAACTGACATTGATTCCAGGGGACCCCAAGCAGCATCACGGCCCTCCTGTTAAAGTAGGTGCTTATGGAGGTCAGGTGATTAATGGAGTTTTGGCAAATGTTTGACTGACAGTGGGTCCAGTAGGGCCCCAAACTCATCCTGTGGTTATTTCCCCAGTCCCAGAATGCATAATTGGGATAGATATACTTAGGAGTTGGCAGAACCCCCACATCAGCTCCCTGATTCGTGGAGTGAGAGCTATTATGGTTGGAAAGGCCAAATGGAAGCCATTGGAGCTCCCATTGCCAAGGAAAATAGTGAACCAAAAACAATATCGTATTCTGGGAGGAAATGCAGAGATTAATGCCACTATTAAGGACTTGAAGGATGCAGGGGTGGTGGTTCCCATCACATCTCCCTTTAACTCTCCTATTTGGCCTGTTCAGAAGACAGATGGATCTTGGAGAATGACGGTTGATTATAGGAAACTTAATCAAGTAGTGACTCCAATTGCAGCTGCTGTCCCTGATGTGGTTTCTTTACTTGAGCAGATTAACACATCTCCTGGTACCTGGTATGCAGCTATTGATCTTGTGAATGCTTTCTTCTCCATACCAGTCCAATAAGGACCACCAGAAGCAATTTGCTTTCAGCTGGCAAGGTCAGCAGTACGCTTTTACTGTTCTGCCTCAAGGTTATATTAATTCTCCAGCCCTCTGCTCATGCCATCGTTTTCCCTGCCAGGATGGATTCTCCCCTCCAGTGCTGTGGCAGAGGTGATGTCCAGCCCTCTGCTCATGCCATCGTTTTCCCTGCCAGAATGGAGTCTCCCCTCGAGTCCGTAAGCCAAATAAACCCATTCCTCTACAAGCCACTTTTGTTTGGGTTCTTTCTGCACAGCAACTAGAAAGCTGACGACAACAGCCAGTGAGCTCCAGGGACCCACCTGTCTCTGCTTCTTCCCCAATGTTAGGATTACAGGCATGTGCCACCATGCCCAACATTTATGCGGGTATTGGGGTTTGAACTCAGGTCCTCATGTTCGTGAGGTAAGCACTTGAATAACTGAGTTATCCCCTCAGACTTTTAACTGAAATATCTGTGGAGAACTTCTGGCTTCTAAAAACCAAATGTTTTGTGTACTCTTTTGGAATCTTTTTTTTTTTTTTTTTTCTTTTTAAGGTACGGTCTCACTCTAGCCCAGTCTGATCTAGAATTCATTATGTAATCTCAGGCTGACCTTGAACTCAAGGCGATCCTCCTACTTCTGTCTCCAGAGTGTTGGGATTAAAGGTGTGAACCACCCTACTGGACTAGAATCTATTTTTGAAAATATTTTTATTTATTTGTGAGAGAAAGAGAAAAAGAAAATGGGTACACCAGGACTTTCTACTGTTGCAAATGAACTCTAGACATGTGTGACATTTTTTGCATCTGGCTTGATGTGGGTACTGGGAAATTAAATCCAGGCAGTCAGGTAATCAAGTGCCTTTAACTGCTGAGCCATCTCTCTAGCAACCCTCTCCCACCTTTATTAAGCAAGAATGTTCCTATTTTAAAACAAAGAGGGTTGCGGAGATGGCTTAGCAGTTAAAGGTGAATGCTTGCAAAGCCTAGAGGGCCCAGATTTGATTCCCAAGTTCCCAAATAAAGCCAGATGCACAATGTGGCACATGCACCTGGAATTCATTTACAGAGTCAAGAGGTTATGATGTACCCATTCTCTCTCCCTTCCTCTTTCTCTCTTCTTGCAAATAATAAATAAATAAATTTGTTAAAAAGAATATAAGTGATATATCCTATTTGAACAATGACATTAATGGGGCAAATAAAAATATGGGTCTCAAGCAAAAACAATAAAATACTACCTACATACTTATAGTTAGCAATAGTAAAACCTAAATAAATATACTAGAGTTCAACAAGAATTTGGACTTCACTGGTTTCAACTCTCAAAGGCAAGAAGAGATGAGATTAATTAATAATACATAATTAATTACTCATCTCATGAGTGTTATGATTTATCTAAATCTGGGCTGATTTAAGCAGTTCAAAGAACTGGATACTCATCAAATATCCCTGTGAGATGTTTAGTTTTCACAATATATTATACTCTTAGAAGACAGGAAACTCCTTAATAACAATAATGGAGAAATACTAGTTAGGCATGGTGCCACAGGCCTGTAATCCCAGCACTAGGGAAGCTGAGGCAGGAGGATCATCTTGAATTCAAGGCTAGCCTGAGCCATATAAAAAGAGCTGTTGTGTTATAAAGTAAATAATTACAGCTCAAATAAAGTACTAACAATATTGCCTTATAGGAAAAATATGTGCTCATATTCTCCCTAGAGGGCATATTTAAAAACTATTTATTAATATTTTTTAAAGAACCCTTGGGACACCTTGCAGGTGTTGTTTGGTGATGGAGGACATGTTTTGCATACATAAAGCCCTAGGTTCAATCCCCAGAATAAAAGAAGACAGAGGGAAGGAGGGAGAGAAGGTGTTGGAGGAGGAAAGAGTGTGGGAGGGGTTGAGGTGGGAAGGAGGGAGGAAGGAAGAAGGGAAGAAAAAAGGAAGGGAGGGAGGGAGG
>PVHP010008425.1:0-53320 GCA_004024765.1 Zapus hudsonius | reverse complement strand
TCTTTCTTTCTTTCTTTCTTTCTTTCTTTCTTTCTTTCTTTCTTTCTTTCTTTCTTTCTTTCTTTCTTTCTTTCTTTCTTTCTTTCTTTCTTTCTTTCTTTCTTTCTTTCTTTCTTTCTTTCTTTCTTTCTTTCTTTCTTTTTTCTTTCGGCAAAGTCTCACTCTACTCCAGGTTAACCTGGAACTCACTTTGTAGCTCTGGCTGGCCTTGAACTCACAGCAATTATATTATCTCAGCTTTCCAAGTGCTGGGATTACAGGTGTGAACCACCACACATGGTCCTCAGTTCTTAATGCTAGAAGTAGGTTGCAGTCCTTGCTTTGGGGGCTGATTTGATATGTACAAAAACTTGCTCACAGGAATGCATGCACATGGGGGGTAATTTCTTCTTCATCTCAGTACTGCCTGGGTCTTATTTGCATGTAGCAGCAACTATAGCATAGAGGGGTTTCCCCCTGTCTTCCCCCCTTACAACCACTGCAGCTAATTGAGAATAATTCTGTGAGTTTTCCAGCTGGAGGATATTACACAGAGTGCACATCTGAGTAATAACGGACACCAGCTGTTGTCAGAGAAGTGGTAATGACTTTTTAAATGGGCTGAAAGCTTATAAAAGCAAATGTAAAATTGGTTAACCCAGTGAATTCCAAGTATAAGGATATAATCTTATGGGATGGCTCTGTATTCACAGTGGCCATGTGCCCATTCTTTGCCATTTCATAACTATAACAAACTAGAACTAGTTCGTACCCAAATTTTTTGCTTCTTGGCTAATTAGAAGCATCTGCATGCTATCCATATATAACCAAAAATTCAACATAGTGAAATAAACCTCTTGTTGCTCTTCATTTATTTAATCTTTCTATCAGTGGTTTCTCTATAGGGGAAAAACATCAGGGCACAGGGTATAGCTGCTATGTGAAAAGGACTTCATTAAGTACTCATAGATGAAACATAGAGCAACCTGAGGATTCTAGGAAATTCTGTAAAGTCTGCAGATCTTTCCTAAGGGCTGTTCAGCCCTATCTTGTTCTAGAGGACCTCAGCAATGGGAAAAGTCGAGAACAATGACTCTGGGGACAGAAACTAATATAGGGTGATCTGTGTTATCACACAAAAGATTTTTGCTTTTGCAATAAAAATGAGACACAGGCATCAAGACCATTAATACACCACTTTGAAATTGCACACAAGTTCATTTTTAGAATTATCCTTTAATTAACTGTAGCTATTCCAGAATTCTAACAAAAGAGTAAGACAAGGTATTATCATCATTGTCATATTTTCATAGAGTTCAAAATAATGAAATGTTACATGCAAGTGTTTTTAAAAACTAAAGGTGTCATAGAATATGCTTCATTTTTTTGATTTTCAAATAAAACTCTAAAATAGTACTTTTATGACAAATAAAAAAATGGTAACATAATTAGTGCTAGGAAACAAATACTTCCTAGGTGTAAAATTCTCATTTTATATTTAATAAGTATATGGAGAAGTATGTGGACCAACAAAACTAGAAAAGGAAACACAAAGTAAAATGCACATATAAGTAAGTTTTTTTTTACACCAGTTAAAAATAATGCAGACATTTTATAAATGTTGGATCAGGCTCTTAACTTTGGTTTCTATAGTAGTAAAAAGGGTTTTGCTTATATTTCCTTACAAAGATTTAATCTTTCATGGAAAAGGATTTTATCTCTTTAGGAAAAGATGGACTCTCACATATATTCAAATTACATTGTTCTTTATATTCACATCTCATGGTACTCTAAATATTTTCCTAAAAGTATTTATTTCAACCATTCAAATAATTCCTATGATTTTCTGAATTGTGGAAAAAGAATGTACCCAATATTTATGGTTATGAAACAGCTCCTACACTCTGCTTTTACCATGTAAACTCTGTGCCTGACAGTCTAGAAGTTTAAGTTACTAGAGGCCTACAGTGGTAATTCACCAGCCCCTCCACCTCTTCTCTATTTCAAATTATTTGATCTGAAGGAAATATTTTAACTCCATGTATTGATCAAGCTATTCAATGACTTACTTAGGTATATATTTTTAAAATTGAAATTTTTGATTGACGTATTTGTGCATATTCCTGGGGTACATTATAATTTAATATGTGTATACAATGTGCAAAAATCAAATCAGGATAATTAGCATCCAATCAGAGTAATTACCATTTCTGTCTCTTTAAATATCTAGCGCTTGTATATGTTGGAAAGCTTTGGGATTTTCTAGTTATTTAGAAACATACCATAAATTATTGAAAGCTATAGTCACCCTATTTGATACCCTCAAAATGTGACAGGCCATTGCCAAGGTTCTTAGTTACCTACCAGAACTACATGGTAAGAGACTATTGCAGAAGGCTTCATATGTTTGAGAAATCAAGCTGGACTAGAGCTGGAAACCTCCCCCCTGATGACTAGCTGTCAGAATGCAGCCTTTTGGGAGAGAAAAGTCACCAATGGTGTTAACCAGCAGTGGACCCTGCAAGCCTTATGGCTGGTCAGTTAAGCCAAATGGACCAATTAGTACAATGGTGGTATGTCTGCTTTGGGGAAAACCAAATGCTTTCAGATTGGACTGGAGGCCCGTTATATGGGAGACAATATATGTGGATACTGAAAACTTATTCAAAAGCCTATGACTGGGGAGGTCATAAACCTTAGGGGAGTAACTTCTGTTGTTATCTGGATAAATGCAAACATTGTGCCCACCAAACTGCCCTCTAAACACTTATGTTCATTCCCATATATCAATGCTGCTCTTATTTTTGGTTAGAAAAGCTCTTTTCGGATGGTGGTGACCACTAGAGTCACTCAGAAATGACCATAGTGCTGAGAAGTGACAGGAGAACATTCAGCACTCAGACATCTCTATCACATCCTCCAAGGCTCAGGGTCCATTCTGGAAGAGGTGGCAGAAAGAATATAAGAGCCGAAGAAAGGGTAGGACTGCTTACAATGCAATCTTCCAGGATCAAAAACGGCCTTGACATTCATGATCTCACTCACAGCACCTGACACTTCCTATACAAGACCTTCATAACAGAAGGAAAGGAGTGATGACATCAAAATAGCAGAGAGGTTAATTAGAAAGAAGAAGGGATTCAATGGAGGCTGGATTTGGAAGGGGTGAGTGGAGGTGGTGGAAAGGGAATTATCATGATTTATTGTCCACACTTACAGAAGTTGTCAACAAAAATGTTTTTAAAAAACCCCAAAAGATGCTGTAATTGGGAAAGACCTAGCAAAGGTCTGGACCTGAGAATTTGAGCTTCTGCACCTGGCAAAGTAAGATGCAAAGTGTTGTAGTCATCCACATGCTGCTGGGATGAATCTCTAAACCAGGCACAATTTTGGGGAGGAAAGAATTTATTGAAGTAACAGACTCAGGGAAAGTTAAGGAAAAAGGCTGGCCCCCTTTCACAGAAGCAAGCAGAGAGAGAGAGAGAGAGACAGAAGTCCACCACCAGCACCTCAAGCAAGCACACTCCAAACTGGCAAACAAAAGGAACTCCAGGCTTGAGCTCAGACTGCTTTTTGCATATGTGTAGCTAGAATTCCAGACCCACCCCAGAAACACCTTAGGGCTGAACCCTAGGATCTGGCCAAGGTGACACACCTCCTCTAGCCAGAACTGGCTGGAGACAATTAACAATTATAATAAACACAGTTATAATAAGTTCTATTTGGGGACATTATTCAAACTACCATGCAAACACTTTTTTCTTATGTATGTAGCAAGTAAACTAATGGTCTTCTTCCTTATTTACAGTCTTAACTATTTCCATTTATTACATATTGAATCCAGGATTCAGTGAGCATCTTCATCCGTTAATTCATCCTCAGCTCATATGAGGCGAGAATAAATGTACTTCTCCAGGATAATGAAGAAGTAAGATCTGGGTCCACGTGCTTTACACCCTCTTGAAACAAAACAAAACAGCTACCACCTACGAAATGCCAACTCTGTGCTAGAAACTTACAGAGTATTTTAAAGCCAAATACATTTTAATCTTTTCATCTTTTCAACAGCCCACTGAGGATGAAAACACTATCTTTATTTTGAATGTGGAAACTGAATCTCAGAGAAACTAATTTTCAAGGTTCATTAGCTGAATAAGGTTGCATTTGACTCCAGAACCTATGTGATGTCCTCACCCCCTGCTGTGGACTTGGGGTCAGCAGGTCAGCATCTCACTTCTGATATTTAGCAACTGTGCAGACTGAGAAACATAAACTCTGTTCCCTATTTGTGTGCAGGAAGCCTGTTCATTATAGTATGGGATTTTGGAAAGATTATATGACAGCATGATAGAGAAAGGATTTCCCATGTACATGTGTCCGAGACTCTAAACAATTAACAAAATGATGGCTATTGTATAGTTATTTGTTTGGTGAGATTAGCCTAGGATTATCTAATACAGATTTATTGAATGTTTTCCACTCTTTATTGAATGTTTACAACTATTTATTGTTGTTGGTCTGAAATGTACTTCTTTTAACTTTTTATAACTTCTGCTTCTTATCTTCCTCAAATGTCATTTTTAGAGGCGTTTGCTGGCAGCTTTCCATCACCCCTTCTCCCCTGTGACTTTCCATCCTGCCGTCTTCTGCATTTTGTTAGAGACACTTATCATAAGCTTTAACTATCATGCTTATAATTTTTTATCATTCCACTGACAATGCCAGAATATAAATACCATGAAAGGATCTTGTCAACATTTGTTCATCACAGTATATCCATCCTTAAACCAGAACCAGACACATAGTAGATTCAAAATAAGTATTGATTCAGTTTTTTCCACACAAAGACTCACTTACCCTTCTATCCATCCTTCCATCCCATTCATGCATCATCCACCCAATTACCTACCCTTCTAGCCTTTACTGTTATTCTTTGGGTCTTAAATATCCCCCAAAGGTTATTGTCCGGAACTTGTTCCCTACTGTAGTAGTATTCAGAAATGGGGCCCTTGATAAATCCATTAATTGATTTCTAACACAATAGGTTTGGGGAGAAGGGCTTTGTTATAAAAGCCAGTATTCTTTCCTTCCTGGCCACCATGCTGAGAGTGTCTTTCTCTACTGCATGCTTCTGCTGTGATGTGTTACAATGCTACAGGGACTCAAACCTTAAGTCAGGTAAGTGGGCATGGACCAGAACTTCTGAAACTGAGTTGAATTCGTGGAGTATGTTTCACTGTAAAGAAATTTTGTGAAAATAAAATTCAATAATTACTGTTGAACAGAACTATCTGCTGGATGCTGCTCAAATTCCTGACCGACAAAATTGTGAGGAATTACAAAATGGTTATTGTTTTAAGCCATCAAATATATTTGTTCTGTAATTTAGAAAAGGAACATTCAGCCTCAAATAATATTTCTTGAACTTAGTTAACCAAAATATATCAACATTTGGGCAACTTGGTCTATGTTAGGTCTAACATATATAATATATAAAATATAATATAATACATAATATATAATATATAATATACAATATAAAATATAAAATATAAATTTCCCTCTTTAGTTTATGTTTACATAATTAGATTTATACAAGATAGAAGTGAGAGACTAGAATTTCAATAATTATTTAAATATCAACTTCAAAAACTGATAAAGATTACTTTAATCTACATTGTAATATTTACATATACGATAAAAATTATATGGACCATGGTAAGCAGCACTGTTGTAATAATAATACAATAATTATTATTGAAAGTTGAATAGTATTTCTCATACTTGTTCCATAATCTACTCTTTGTGCACATATTAAACATCTATTAGTTTATTGGCTCCATGGGAAGTAAAAACATAAAATTCTCAAATCATTCTTATTTTCAAGGCTGAAGTAATGAAGCATAAAATTTTTATTAATAACATACATTTGGAAGTTAGTCACATCTGGCTCTATTCCCAATAAGCCACATTAGACAGATGTTGGACAAGTTCTTTGACCATCATTTCTTCACCTATGAAGTATGAAAATACCTTTTAAGAGCTAAAGCACATATTCAATGAAATAAATGCATGGTTCAAATATCACAGATCTAGTAAGCAATGGGTCTGAGTCTAGCCCAGGCTGACCTGGAATTCTATGTAGTCTCAGGCTGGCCTCAAATGCACAGTGATTCTCCTACCTCTGCCTCCTGAGTTCTGGGATTAAAGGTGTGTGCCACCATGCCAGTTTAGTGATACCTATTTTTAAATGAAACAACTCATTATGTCTTGAACCTTTAATGTATTCAATGACTAAACCATTTAATAGAATAAAGCATCAGAAGAACACAATACTTATGAATTAACCAAGGTAACTTCACTATATGTTAATATGTGGATATAACTATGTATGCAAATAGATGTCACTACATATGCATATATAACCACATACACTTTATATAACATGTATACCCATTTAACTCTATATGTACATGTAACAAAATGTCACTGAAAGAAATTAAAGACAAGCAATTAAAGAAATTTCCCATTTTACAGATTTAGAAATTTAAAATTGCTAAGATTACACTTACTCAAAGTAATATGCAGATTTACTGTTGATCCCTAACTTTGAGGGATCTATTTTTTGCAGAAATTTAGAGGCACATCCTACAATTTGTAAGGAAATACAAGTGAGTCAGAGTGGCCAAAATAGCTTGAGAATAAGAACGAACTTACAACACTTGAACTTCCTGATTTCAAAACTTATTACAAATCAAACACTGTGGAAATGACATGAGGATAGACACATCATTAATGGACTACAGTTGAGAGTCCAGAAATAAACTCATGAAACCCACAGATCTATGGTCAGTTGAATTTTGGTGAGGGTGCTGGGAACTGCTCAATGGAGAAGTACCATTTTTCACAACAAGTAACAATAGCACAGCTGGAGACTCATAGAATGACTTTAGAACACAGTTTCATTCCAGAGACAAAAGTGGATCCACCGCCTAAATGGAGAAGGGAAAATAATGTAACCACAAAACAGAAGACCAAGTCCTTGGAAATTTGTATTGAGCATAGTTTCTGAACTATAACATCAAAAAATACAGAGTAGCTCTGTTGGACTTTATTACCTAAAAACCACTCAGCTATATAGGACACTCTGAGTGGTAGAGAGGACCTCCCGATGTTTTGATGGAAGACATTGTCAGGAGACAGAGTTATCAGAGAGAAGAGGTCAACCATGACACTGGGGATATAGCTTCAAGTCACCGAAGGGACTCACATTTGAAATCTACAAAGGACTCTTAAAAGACAGTAAAATTTAAAAGGGTTTATAAAGTATCTGTCTAACCAACCTACACATATGACCAACATACAGATGAGAAGGTGCCCAACGACCTCAGTCAGCAGGATGATAATCAAAGCCACGCTGACCATTGCCACCTCACAGCCCCTCGGATGGATTGCTCAAAAGGACAGATGGGGCCAGGCATGGTTGTGTATGCCTTTAATTCCAGCACACAGGAGGCAGAGGTAGGAGGATTGCCATGAGTTCGTGGCCAGCCTGAGACTACATAGTGAATTCCAGGTCAGCCAGGGCTAGAGCGAGACCCTACCTTGAAAAACAAACAAAAATAATAAAAATAAAATAAAATACCAAATGACAGATGGTAACAAGTGTGGATAAGCATGTAGATAAATGGGAATCCTTACACTTTGCTGGTGGTGAAAGGACCAGCTACTTTGAGAAAACAATTTGGTTTTCTTAAAAAACTAAATGTCCTGAAAATTCCATTTCTAAATGCATACGCAAGAGATAGCAGAAGATATGTCTGTGCAAAATATATAAATATATACATGTGTGTATATGTACATGTTCACAGAAGATAATTATTCAACCATTAGATGGAATGAGGTTCTGATGACATGCTACCACATAGATGCAACTTGGAAACAATTATGTACCGTGAAATGAGTCAGACATGAAAGACTGCACACTGACACAGCTCCACACTGCCATCCTCAACAACAGAGGTTTCCCTTAATCTTTTAGGGACCTCAACTCTGCCAAACCCAGTATTTATGACTCTACAATAGAAAAGAGTTTCAGGACTAGTCAGTATGAAGCAGAGTCAGGATTTGTTAAAGTATGGGCTTTGGAGAGGAACAGTCACAATTAAAGGTTATAGCATTAGCCATATATACCATTTTCATGGTTTTCAAGTTGCATGCAAAAAATTGCTAAGAAATCTATTTTCCCCTTGTTTTCTGTCTTTGATTATAGGATGGCTTTTGAGGTGTCTTGGGATGTGATTATATTAAGGTGAAAGCGGGAATCACTAAGATTACACAAGGAGCATAGAACATGGTCTTTTACTGTGAAGGGGTTTCTGGTGAGATTCTTAGAAAATTGCAGGTTCACAGCTGGGGAGGGTGTAAGTTTGAGGCCAGCCTAGCATGGCATGTGTTGTGTATCTCTTCCCGCCCCTCTCTCTCTCTGACACATACACACAAAATTTTAAAAGAGAAAATGCAAGCAAGCATGAAAGAAAGAATAAGAGCGAGAAAGAGAGAGAGAGTTAAGGGGGGAGAGAGAGAACACACGCACTCATGAGGGAAGGATTGTTTGGTTCTTGGTCCATGTTTCCCCATGCCCCACCTACTGCAGAGCCTCACACACAGTGTCAGTCATTTCTCCTTGTGAAAGAGATGCCTTGCCCTGCTCCTTGTCCCCTGGAGGAATGCTGAGAACTAGGTACATGAATAACTGCATTGCAGTTTATGATTATGAACACATTCAAAATTCAAATTAATAACAAGAATCCTTCATTCTTTTAATTAACTTTAATGAGCTATACTGATCTAATCTCTAATGTCTTTCTAAAGTCAGAATGTAATTATTAGTGAGAGGTTAACTCAAATTTAAATGTGATTCTCTAGTAGATAGACATAAACAATAAAAATTAACTTCTTTACATTGCATGAACCAAAATCAACTATTATGCAACTGAAATCAAAGCTGAAAGAGTGGATAGTTTTCTCAGAAAACAGGTATACTTATTGGCAAGAATTGATATATAACTATATACATATATATTTCTATTTTATATTGTAAGGGGTGGTTTAAAAAGATGAGAGAGAGAGAAAGAGAGAGAGAGAGAGAATGTGTGTTACTTTATATCAGACCTAGGGCCTCATAAATGTCAAACACATCTAGCAATATGCTACATCTCCAAAGCCTGAAATAGTTTGCGCTTATATGGTAAACTATACATTACATAAAATTTATGTCAAGTATATAATTGAGTACACTCACAGCACACTGCTGAGGAGTCATCACCACTATCCATGTTCAGAATTATTTACTCATTCCAACGTGATTCTCTAAATCCACTAAATAATTCCCCACTTCCCTCTATGTACGATGCTAGATACTGTTCTACTTTCTGTTTTCTTTGACTTTGGCGCTACTCTGAGCAACATGTTCAAGTGTAACTATACAATCTTTCTATTCAGTTTCATATATTTCACTTGGTAGAGTGTCTTCAAGGTTCACCCATGTTGTAGCACAGAATATAACTTTTTCTCCTTAAGGCTGAACGATATGTTATTATAAACAGGCTTTGCTTGCCCATTCATCAATGGACAGTTGTTGATTCTACCCCTTGACTACTGTGATGAATACTTGGATGTCCAACTATGATTATTGTGTTTATGTAGTGCTTTTAACTTAAGAGTACTTCAGAACTTATAACTTCATAAACCCCCAAAGGCAGAATAATTTTTTTCCTCCTCTGGTAGATAAGAAATTCAGATTTTGAAAACATGTATCACATATCAAATTGGGACAGTTTCTCACTTTTAGTTTGGAGTATTTTTTTTCCTAAAACAGGTTTGACTTGTAAACCAATTGAAGACATCAGGGATAGAGAAGCAAAGTATGTATATACGTTATAATATGTCATATATAGGTATGTATGATTTCTGTTGCCTGAACATGGTACAAGCATGCCTATGACCCCAGCACTCAGAAGGCATGGTAGGAGGACCCTGAGTACAAGGTCAGCCTGGGCTCTATGGTGAGACCCTGTCAAAAAGTCAAGGACTGAGGATGTATCACAGGGGTAGTAAAATTTACTAGTATGTGCAAGGCTTTGAGTTTTGTCTTTTCCTAGCATGGCAAGGAAACAAAATATGTTGGGAAATCATGCCCCAGATCAAAACAAAATATTTAAATCTTCATTACTCACAGTCTTAAATCAGATCTGATAGGATTTCACATGCCATTCTTTGATAACAATCTCCAGTAAATTCCAGAGATGTCAAGGCAATGTTTGAACATAGGGTTTTGAAAAGTTGAAAGTCCTTGGATGAACTACGAGGGAGCAGAAAGGAGGACTCATGGGCACAAGCTGTGTGTCTCTGAAGCTCTAAACAATGAGGTTCCAACCCAAGTAGACCCATGAGTTTTATTTTAGCTGATTGTCAATTTTATCAAATTTTTCTTAGCCTAATTTATATCTTTTTATGTTAATGATATTATAAAGAGTTTGTTTCTTTAAATAGTGCTACTATATATCACATTTCTCAATATCTTTGAGTTTGAAAAAAAAAAAAAGATTTCTGCTAGGCGTGGTGGATCACGCCTTTAGTCCCAGCACTCGGGAGGCAGAGGTAGGATGGCCATGAGTTTGAGGCCACCCTGAGACTACATAGTGAATTCCAGGTCAGCCTGCACTAGAGTGAGACCCTACCTGGAAAAACAAAAAAAGAAAAAAAAAAGATTTCTAACAGTGAAAATTTCTCTTGTTATTAAAAAGTTCTCTAGCTGTTAAAGCATCTCCAGGTGAACTCTTATAACCCCAGCTCTGCTTAAATGGAGGCAGAAAGATCAAGATCAGGAGTTTAAAACCAGCCTTGGCTATACAAAGAATTCAAGGCTAGCCTGATCCTCATGAGACATTGCTCAAACAACCAAAAAAGAAACAAACAATATAAAAGCCTAATACTCCACAAGATTGAAATATAAACAGGTAATTGAATTTTACAAATTAGTTTCAATAGCAGTAAACAATCAGAAAAAATAAAAAAATGAGATATTGCTTTTTCTATAAGCTTACTGTTGCAGTCAGCTTTCTTGTTGCTGTCACAAAGAACCCAACCAAAAGCAAGTTGTGGAGGAAAGAGTTTATTTTGGCTTACAGACTCAAGGGGAAGCTCCATAATGGCAGGAAAAATGATGGTATGAGCATAGACTGGACATCACCTCCTGGCCAGCATCAGGTGGACAACAGCAGGAGAGTGTGCCACAAACTGGCAAGGGGAAGCTGGCTAGAACACCTATGAACCTGCCCCCAACAACACACCTCCAACTAGGTTCCAACTACAAAATTGCATTCAGCTGGGGACCAAGCAGTCAGAACACAAGTTTATGGGAGACACCTGAATCAAACCAGCACACTTACCAACATTATGAGAAAAAATCAAATAAATATTGGTGAGAGTCTGGTGAGGTACTTCTTCCTCTTCCTTTCCTGCATCACTTTGAATTGATGTAAGATTGCGGGAAAGTAATTTTCTAATATCAAATCATATTGCTTTCAGTGATGGAAATGGTAGAACTCTTTTAAGGAAATGATTTAGGACACTTTATGAACAGAAACACTGAGAGCAACACTTTAAAAGATAGATGCCTAGCTGCTAAAGTTATTTAGTACACACACAAAACTATGTGGAGTATAGCCATTACATTTTATATATATTTTTAAAACATGGGGAATATTTTGACCATATATCTAACTAATAAAATGTAAAACAAATTATATATAAATTTGGTCATCTATGTCTATAATAATAGATAAAGAAATACAAAGAAACAAAAATGTTGACGGTGATTGTTCAAACAAAGGAGGGTGTAATTACAAGTGTTTTTTTTTTTATTGTTGTTGTTGCTGTTGTTGTTCTTTTTCGAGGTAGGGTCTCACTCTAACCCAGGCTGACCTTGAATTCACTGCGTAGTCTCAGGGTGGCCTTGAACTCACTGCACTCCTCCTACCTCTGCCTCCCGAGTGCTGGGATTAAAGGCATGTGCCACCATGTCCAGCTACAAGTGGTTTTTGCTTTTGTTTTTCTTTTCTACAATGTCCATGTGCTCTAAGGTAATCAATAAAATATGTTATGGGACTGGTGAGATTGCTCAGTGCTTAAAGGAGCTTGTTTGCCAAGCCTGCTGGCCGGAGTTCAATTCCCCAATACCCACATGAAGCCCGATGCACAAAGTGGTATATGCATCTGGAGTTAGTTTGCAGTGGAAAGAGGACCTGTCATGCCCATTCTCTCTCCCTCTCCCCTCTTTCCTCCCTCTGTTTCTCTCTCTCCCTCCCCTTGAAAATAGAAAATAAATAAAATAAAAATATTAAAGACATAGATATATAGATAAATACAGATGATAGATAGATAGATAGATAGATAGATAGATACATACATACATACATACATACATACATATAGTCAGGTGGATAAGCAGAGCATGAGGAGGGAAGACAATAGGCTCTCTCCAGTCCTAACTGGACTTCCCCAATTTCCATTAGGAGATGAGTTCACCTTCTATTTTAGTCCCTAAACCCAATGCTGCTGTTTCATCCATCTGAGTGATGACAAAGTCTGGCTTCAGAACTCTGAAGAGGGTCTGTCACCTTACAGGAACAGGGAATGGAAGTGCCCAAATGCTTCCTCTAAGGGAAGGGAGAAGTGAACCAATGGGTTTTACAAAGAGAGGTAGGTGTTAGTGTCTGTTTTTACCTTCCAGAGATAAAGTTCAGAGATTTCTTGACCCGAGTCATTACAAGTCTCTTCCAGCTAACACTCAGACCTCAGGGGAGAAACTTACTAGTTTTTCAGATAGTAATTTCTCAACTTTCATTTCCACTCCCTTTTCTACCGAGTGATGCTCTCTTCATTCTACCCATTTCCTTCTTGGGGTCTAGGATCACATCTAATACTATCCTAGTAAAGATTTAGTGTCAGAGACTCAGTGTGGCTTTAGGAGTCGCTGTGAGAAGGCAGACCCACGGCAGAGGTTCTGTGTTTGGAGTAAATTTCTCTGAGAGGTATGGAATGGCAGGTCTTTGGCCTTGGTGAGCACCCCGTGTACTATATTCACACGCTTACACTTAGCAACTCTTCCTTTCCTTGAACGCATCTGACTGACTCGGATTCAACCCCAGCTCCTCTGCTGATCTTGTCTCCATTTGGGACAAGTTCACTTGTTTGTTTTTGAACTTCACTTATCAAATTAAAAAAAAAAAAAACCTCTTCCTTACCTTGTTTATTCTGACTGAAAGGATCCATTTGAAGTTCATGCCTATGTATATGAAAACTCCGTCATTATTCAAATGGGTAAGAAGACATAAAAATTTTCATCAATGAAAATGAAGGCAAGAGAAAGAAAGGTGGACTCTTATTTCTGCCAACACTCCAAAGTCAGGGACCTATCCAGGAAACATCCAACAATAGAATCAAGTTCCTCAATGATAACTCCTGCTTTTTATTTATGGTACATTCTTGATCATGTTTTCTTAAAAATATATTTTTATTTGCCTTTAGGAAAGAGAGAGAGTGGGTGTACCAGAGCCTACTGCCACTGCAAACAAAACTTTGTGCACTTGGCTTTTGTGAAATTGAGCTCAGGTCATTAGGCTTTTCAAGAAAGCACCTTTAACTGCTGAGCCATCTCCTCTCCAGCCCCTTGGTTTTGTTTTACCCAGAGTTGTTTAGCTGGGTATGAATAAATGTGGAGAATGCCTGACTCCCTTGCCATTTATGCAATGGATATAACATTTTAAGGGAAAAAAATCTTTGGCATTTTTCATATGCAAAAGGAATATATTATCAAAAGTGTCAAGAATTCTTTACCTAATGCTACAAAACATGCAGGAGTCAAGGATGGGAACAAAAATAAGGGGGGAAAAACATATTCAATCTTGTGGTTGAAAATGAGTCAATCTTCCTATGGTTGAAAATTAATAGTAGAATTAATAGTAACGTTTATACTTCCTAGTGAGAAATAGGACCATTTAAGTTATCTCTATTGACCAGCAGCTAAATGAATGCAATACTTTATTCTGGAAGCTCGCTTTTCTGTCAGCTCCTTTGTGCTGGCTAATTTTGATGGAAAGGCCCTGCTTAACAGGATTATTTCAGACAATGGGGTAATTACTACCTGGGACATATTTTCTCTTGCAGGAGAAAGTGCTTCTTTATTCGGGTTTTCCTATTTTTCTTCCCATAATGAGGCTAACTAATGTTTAGCCAACTGAAAGGTCTCTGGCTGAGAGAGGCAGCCATTGAGAAAGGACTCGTAGGGAGGAGTGGAGAAAAGCGAACCTATAAGCTAAAAATAAAATGAATTCCAAGCTCTGGATCTCTCCAGAGGCCTCCTGGGTCTCATAATTTTGCTTAATTAGAGTCCCAAGAGGGAGGGTCATAAATCAATGTCACTTGGCTGGTTCAGCACAAGCTGTTGGGCTAAATGTGTCGGTGGACCCTGCAAATGACCATAGGGACCTGCATCCAATCAATGAGTAACAAAACCTCTAACATGCCCCTGAAGGAAAGGGGTGGTTCCTGAAATCAGACCAGGGTATGGGTGAAATGGGCACACTTGAACCCTGGGCTTTACACCGAATATCTAAAGTTACTGCCATAGCTTCCTAACCTCTGAAGGGGAGAAATTTTATAAATTGCATCCATGGATTTTAAAAGAATGACATAGTCTTCTTTGAATTCACCTTCTATTGTTTGTTATGTGGATGCTACCAACACTCGGATCAAAGCTTACTCTATAGAATCACAGACCACCCATGTGGGCTGGAAGTGACCCACAGAGCATTTTAGCCTAGGCTAGGCGTTACCTGCCCTGAGCTAGAAAGATTCCTTGGTAATACTCACCTAGCTGGGGTTAAGAACAAACTGGCCAGATTGTTTGGGTTTGAATGTTATTGCCACCTCTGCACCTTTCTTATCTCTTATAGGCAAGACTACCTCCTAGTCTTGGGAAGATTCAATCAGTTAATATATTGATAATGCTAGGGAGTCTGCCAAAAGAAATGCTGTATAATATTTACCATTTCTGCCACAGAATTTCACCATGTGCTGCATCATATTAACTCTGTGATGTTTAAGATTGTACTACTCATATATGAGAACTGGGGGCCTAGATCATAGATATGAGAAACATCTGCTCTGTCTACACAGTGTTAAGGGAACATTCTTAGACCATTTGCACTTACTGGAAGTCAATGACTTCCTTCATTGCTTTTGTCCCAGAGTTTGGGAGCTAGAATCCATCCATCTATTCCTTCCTTCACTCAACACTTGCTGAGCACTGACTGCAGGTCAGACACTGCATTGTGGAGATCAGACAGTGAGTAAAAGAATTGAACGTCTGTTCCTGTTCTAGTCTATCCCGAAAGCTCAGTAGCCTGATCTTTTTCAGTTTGAGGCTTGGGAAATTCTCAGCTGACTGCCCAAAGCCACACAGCAAGCCCCAGGTCCCTTGTAACATCAGACTTTATACATTCTCCTTTACCATGCAGTTCTAAAAATGTCCAAAGATGGATTTGTCTGTCAAATGAGCTAGCCCAGCAACAGTGTGGTCACGTGAATGAACCAGCAGTTCCATCTGACTGAGTCATGTGTGACCCTGAGCTGTGAAACCATGTCACTTCTCCCTTCTCCTTCTGGACATATTCACCCCACCTGAGAATTTCTGTACCTCCATCTAAGAAGCTTTGGAAAGCTATGGAGATAAGTGAGACAGCATGTTGATAAAGAAAAGAGGATTTTGACACTGGGAACAGCTTCATCTTTACAACTCAAGATTTATACTCCATGTTAGCTATGCTCTACGTTGGTTGGGATAAAGTACCTGCATGGTTTTAATCCCTTTATCCAAATCTCCAGGTTGCAACCTGAGGTATTGAATCGATGGTTCTTTTGCCCTCTTTGGATTTATCTCTCAGTGTAGTTTAAATTTGTTTTCATTTCATTATTATTCGTATGGGCATATATAAGAACATATGTAAAGAAGCAATTAGGCATTTTTAGATGTATATTGTGTACACATGTGTCTACTTATCATACAACTATTGTGTTGTTAATTTCTAAGACATCACCATCTATGAGATGTACTATTACATTGGCACATTATAAAATGCATCTCATTTCAAGAAAATGTAAAGAGCCTGAAAGCTCTTCACTGACAAAAGCATTTTTCATGCGACCCATTGCACAAGTCTTCCTTTTAATGGATGCTGAATAAATGTTGTCCTGAAACACATTGCTTGGAAGTGCTTCGAATATCCATTTAAAAAAATAAAAGAAGCTGGAGGTGTGGTGGTGCACACCTTTAATCCCAGCATTTGGGAGACAGAGGGAGGAGGGTCGCTGTGAGTTCAAGACCACCCTAAGACTGCATAGTGAATTCCAGGTCAGCCTGGACTAGAGAGAGTCCCTAGATTGAAAAACCAAAATAATAATAATAATAATAATAATAATAATAATAATAATAATAATAATAAATTAAAAATAAATATAAAAGAGAATTGGAGGAAAATTGAAGTGCTAAGGCCTGATTTTTTTCTTTTTATTCAGGAAACAAACAAGTATCTATAGATGAAAAGCTGATGTCTTGGATTCACTTCAGAAGAAATCTAGTTGTGGGTGTTGAGAGAGAAAATGGGTGGAACTGGTATGAGCTGGAAATTGTTCAAGCTGGATTGTATTTATGTGGATGCTTATTATACTAGTCTCTTAAAAAGTCAATGAGGGGAAGAAGAATTTATGTCCATTCCATAAGGACAGCATTTCAGAGAATAAAATTGGGCTCCGATGCATCTAGGAGGTTATCTCCTTGCCCAAGGTGGTAGGTTCCAGATGACGATTGAAGGTGTCTGCTGGGACTGTGAGTGAGGCCAGTGAATGAGGATACTCCTAGCCCTGTATTTCTTCTGCACACCTTATTTTGTTAAAGCTGTCTGTGTCCTTCCTTTTATCACTGGGATAATTGGCTAGTCCAAGTAACTGCACCTAGCCCTGAAGGTCATGTTCTACTTTATATCAGAATCCCTCAATTTAGGATGTATAGAGGGTTGGAAGAGAAGATAATTAAAACCAATAATAATAGCAACTAAAATTTTCATTGGATGGTCCAGCGATTCTGCTAGTAAGTAGCTTATCTTATTCCATTTAATTCTCAGGACAACCTTGACAGGTGAGGGCATCGCCTTTTCTCTCTTTATACACAAAGAAACGGGCTGAGGAAAATTAAATGCATTTCCACAAACTGGCAAGTGGCAGGGCATGGCTATTTATCTAAGCCTGTACTTGAAGCCACACTATTGCCTTCTTTCTACTTATTCCAGCGCTGGAAATCATACCAGACTCAGAGTCATATAAGTCTTAACACGGAGCCTCCAGCCAGCAGTCAACAGATGCAGATGGGTAGGAAGAAACACGGGCACAGGAAGTGAGTGAACCCTCATGGAAATAAATCAAAGAGACATGTAGAAACCTTGCTCGGTGATTAACAGCTCCAGGGGCAAGGACAGGCCACAGAGGATGGTTTCGTTCCCTTGTGATGTTCTGAAGCACAGCATCTCTGAGAGCTCAGTGTAGGTCTCTGGAGACCCACAGCTTCTTTACATCATCTGGAACCTTGCCCTTGCTGATCACATAAAATGAAGCATGTGTTTTTTGCCACCCTTTTCCAGAAGAGTCCTGACTTTCAAATCATAATTTTATACCAAATCTAATCACTGTTCTTTGCACTTTCAGAGATTCAAAGATGGCTGCTCCTGCTCTCACAGGCCAACTACAACCCTTGTCTCCGTGTTTCCCCATGAACACAACTCCAGTATTTAGTCAAAAGAACTTTTGGAATGGGAAGTCTTGAAGTTGTTACTGGGATGGCTGACATCTGAGTGGCAGGGCTCTGAGGGGAGTGAAGTATGGCTTGCATACTTGTAAGCAATGAAAGTCACATGGGAGTGGGGCAAGACCCAAGCTGTCCTTAGCATGGGACTCACATATAGCATATCCTGTCCAATACTAATCTCTATGTTTCTGATCATGTCCCAAAGATTACTTTGAACTTCATCGGGGCATCTGGGCATCCTTTGGGATATTGGTGGTTGCATGATTAAGAACTATGGGCCAAGCTAATGCAGGTAAACAGATTAATAACTGGTTGAGGGGACTGACTTAGACAGTGTCACTAAAGATCACATTACCATCTTTGTCTATACCATATGGAATTTGCTAGCAGCTAAAATCTTTTGTCCTTTTTTCAGAGTCTTATTTTTTAATTAATTAATTAATTGCAAGCAGGAAGAGAGAGAGAGAGAGAGAGAGAAGAGAGAGAGAGGGAATGGGTGTGCCAGGGCCTCTTGCCACTACAAATAAACTCTAGGTGCATGTGCCACTTTGTGCATCTGGCTTATGTGGGTCCTGGGGAATTGAACCCAGGGCTGCAGGCTTTGCATCTTTAATCACTGAACAATCTCTCTCACAGGTTTGTTTCATTGTGACCTTTCCATACATGCTTTGTTTTGGTCTCCCTTCCCACATGGTTATTCTTCCACCCCCAGCAGTTCCCTTTCCACTTTCATGTCTCATGTATTCTATTACCTTCCCCACCTCCTTCTTTAAAATCTCTTTGCTCCTCCAGGTTCCCTTTCTAGTTTTATGACCTGTCCCCACAAATGCTCCCACATAAATGCACATGCATAAAACTGCATATGAGTGAGAACATAAATCATGTGTTCTGGGGCTGGAGAGATTGCTCAGTGGTTAAGGCACTTGCCTCCAGTGCCTAAGGCCCCTGGTTCAATTCCCCAGGATCCACATAAGCCAGACCCACAAGGTGGTGGCCCTGATGCTCGCTCGCTCTCTCTCTCTCTCTCTCTCTCTCTCTCTCTCTCTCTCTCTCTGTCTTTGCTTGAAAATGAATAAATAAAATATTTTTAAAAAATAAAGCATGTGTTCTGGAAAATTTCATTTCATGTAATGGTTTTGAAATCCATCTATTTTCATACTAATTTTATAACTTCATTTTTCTTTACAACTGAGTAAGATCCCAGTTCATCCAACAAGTAGATATGTATTTATGCTTATAGGCCACAGTTAATAATCTTACATTTTATTATCTTTATAGTTCATTATCACAGCCTGTGAAGATCTGTTTGGATTTTCATCTTGCTCTCAAATGAACGTGTTACTTCTGTGTTTTGTACTTTACTGACAGGAATTTGTTAAACATACATTTATCGGAGACACTGGGAGAAATGTTTATTTGAGAAGAACTAAGAATAGAGTTTTGTTAAGTTACCTCCCATCCCCCACATTGCTAACATACACCCCTAAATGTTTTCATTCAAAGCAGTTGATGATTTACCCAATTGCATTAGCTTGATCTATATCCCTGATTTCTATAGATTGCTAATGATACCAGAGCAGGTTTATAAAATGTGCTACTGAAGTTCAAGTGCACTTTCTCTGTTGTCTTTCCTTAAACTATTGTTTCTCAATAAATTGACCACAATCAATTTATTTCAAAGCAACTTAACAAAAAAGAAATTTGGGCTGGATGTGGTGATGTACACCTTTAATCCCAGTAGTTGAGGTAGGAGGATCCCTGTGAGCTTGAGGTCAGCCTGGGGATACAGAGTGAGTTCCAGGTCAGCTTGGGCTAGAGTAAGACCCTACCTAAAAAAAAATCAAAAAAAGGAAAAAGAAAAAAAGGAAAGAAATTTGGTCAAGAAGATAATTATCTTGTTTAAAGTGAATACAGACAATTAGTGACTTTAGAAGTTGGTCAATTTTGGTAGAGAACTGCCATCAATTTTGCACTGTTTGTTCATTCATGCTCTGCTTTCTCTCAGTAGTTTTTGTTATTTCTAGTTTATTTCTAGCTAGTTACTTTTCTTAGGCATTGCTTGAATGCAGATTAGTCTAGAAAATCTATACATTCCCATTTAGCTTAGAAGAATATTTATTTAACGATTGGCAGTTTGACTTGACTTAAGATATGTAACATCCAAATGCCGTATAGTAGGCAAAAGATTATATGTGATCTTTCATTATATATGATCCGAAAGGCAAATGAACGTTCATGTGCAATCATTGGTAAGCATAACATGAATGGCATTTTATGTGAAAAAAATCCATTTCACATTTATTATTTGCCCATAACAAGTATATGATATTTAAAAATTGTTTATGTATAAGGAAAGAAATGTAGGGAGAGTCTGAGAGAGGCAGATAGACAAGAGAGTTTATGAACATACCAGGGCCTCTTGCTGCTGCAAATGAATTCCAGACACATGCACCACTTTGTGCATCTGGCTTTATGTGGGTACTGAAGAATCAAACCTGGAACAGTAGGCTTTTACAAGCAAGTGCCTTTAACCACCAAATCATCTCCTAGCCATGCATGAACATTTAACACACTTAAAATAACAGGTAAGTCATCATCGATTGATCAACCACTGTTTTAGTTTCAAGTAATTAGTTCCAGTTTTGGAGTCCTTAGCTTATCTCCAATGCAATTTCTTAATTGTTCAAACTTTAAGCAACATAAATGAAATAATTAAAGACGAATTCTGCATACACAGTGGTAGAAATAAACAAGTTCTAAGAATGGTGTTACAGGCCTGTGTAATTTAAGGGTACACTTAACATAATGACATCAGAGTGGTTAATTTTAGCTATTTCTTTAACCTTTTATTCATTTGATACATTAAGAAATAAATTTAATAAAATAAAAATAAAGAAAACAGCTCTAGATACAAATGATGAAGCCTTTATGTGTGATTCTGGACCAGGGGTGATTTCATCAGAACAGAATATTCTTAATCTAGGGATTATCATGCCACTGACTTTGTCTACCTCTTGGGGACTGTCCTGATCATTTTGTCTACCTCTGGGGGACTGTCCAGATCACTATCACGTTGCAAAACTAGGCTCTGAGTAGAGCTCAGAGGATGATCAAAGATGAAAACCATGAGAAGCCAAGTGACTCTTCCAAATCAGAAGATATCACTTTTTAAATAATAACTATAGTGATGATAATAAGGGGTCCTGGGATATTTCTCAGTGGATGCCAAAGGTTCAATTCCTAGCACAACCAAAAATTAAGAATAATAATAAGAAACTGGTATTTTAAATAAACAATGTATATGACATCACTGTACTTTTCATTTGAAATGAAGCTATATATCAATTCAGATCTTCTCTAAATATCTTTCCTGAATAAGCAAAATTTATTTATTTAGTTTTATTTTTTTAATTGATACCTTTATTGTCCAAAATTAGATAAATTGTATTAGCAAAGATTATGTTGGTATCCCCATTTCCCTCCTCCCTGTCCCCAATCCACTAGGTATCCTCCTCAGTGGGCACACTGGATCAACCTATGGGGTAGGGGTTATGACTTTTAATTAAAAAAAATAGAGAAATCTTGACCTTTTTTTTTCCGGGTCCCTAAGCAAGCAACTGACATGGACAACATACTTCACTTTGTCCCCCTCCTCCTTTCTCCACTTAATTTTATTATAACAAGACAAGAAATTACTGACCATGGATCTGATGTAATATCTACTTAATGAAACTAATGTGTTTCTTAAATATTTACTCTCACATACAGGGTGCTTGGATTGCAGATGTGTGGAAATATTGTCAAGTTAAAAATAACTCTTTCACAAACAATGGCACATTGGAATGCTGAGCCAAACCCACTGCTGGCCTTTGGGCCCTCACCCCAGTGTCTGGCAGCACAAAATCAACAGCCTGGCTGCCTCAGGACCCTTCACCTTCCTGTCCAAACATGCTTGATGTGTATGCAGAGTGGCAAAAGAAAAAACAATTTTTCAGATGACCCCTTACTTTAAGAGAGCCCACACTTCTTACTTAGTGCCCAGTAAGAAGATTTCTCTTGTTTTTGTGTAAAAGTACAATATGCCTACACACCCATGTGCACAAACTTTGTGTGCATGATAAGGAATAGGGTGAGAAGAACAGAGCAGTGAGCACACCCAGGTAAAGCAAGACAGCTTGATCCTGGAGCAAAAGGGGAGGCGAGGGTTCAGGCTAAAATATTCTAAGCCACTCCTTCAGATTTTAGGTGAGAGCCACCCCCAAAGCTTACTTTCTTAGTCTTCACGTTGGAGGGACTCATGCCAGAGGTTGTGTTAGAAAACCACAATGCAATTACTATCCTGCTGTCTGACAGGGTGAATAGAAACATGGCAGCAAAGAATTAACAAAATCGAAAGCATTTGATGACAGCTTGGTTTTTTTTTTCTTTTACGATGGCCAAAATATACAAAGACAATTCAACGTCTTACTCTCTCCTGTGACAGATGAATATTTTACTGGGGTGCCCTCAGCGAACCAGTTAGCTACAAGCACAACTATTCACCTTTGGAGTCAGGTCAAACTTAAACAAAAACATTAATGGGTCTTCTAAATTCCTGCAGAAAGATTAGATTTGTGTTCACATGATACACTTTTGAACTTGTGCTACATTGTTCCATGATGAACAAATTCCTGGCTTTTAGTCTGTAATTTCCTATCACCCAACCTCCCCGATTAAGATGCCACAATCACAAGGAGATGACCTATACAAACAAGCACCTCATCCCAAAAGTCTTTCCACATTTGCAAAGCAATGCCAACACAATTGCAGCACCAGACCTTAACAAATCCCCACCCATGCCTATATCAGCATCGGGTCACTTTAAGATAAAAACCTACAGACCTGGAATGATATTTGGTTAAAATTCCAACAGGTTTTCTCTCCTTCTCAAGTGGCAATGAGAATTAGATCCCTTTAAAGTATACTGATTACAATGAGAGCAGAGAATGCCCAGCTTGGTGGATGCTTCCATACACACACTTAACAGTACAACAAACCCACACGCTCATTTCATTAGTAGACTTTTCCTTTCTAAAGTGGCGACATTTTTTTTTCTGTTTTAAGTCAGAGCTGTGTGTGCACATTTGACAGTGAGCTGTCATTCTTAAGGCAAGAGGCCAGGCAGCACATTAAAGTTTCCTATCAAGCAACCAAAGTTTCAAGGAATGTTTCCAAATTACACTCACAGTTTCAAAGTTCAATCATTGTAGCCAACACTGCTTACCTTCCAAGGTTAGGTCCACAGAGGCCTCTACATTTAAAGCAGGACATCAAAGTACTAAAATTATTGTCTTGTATAGAAAAGTCTCATCTGTCATAGTATTCAGCTCCCCAGGAGGAACCAGCCCCCTCTTCCAGAGCACCAATGACAAAGCCAGACAGTACACGTGGGTGGTGCTTCCCTGCAAGGGAGTCACAGTCTGCAATGCTCTCTACCACAGAGGTGCCAAAGTAACCTTGGTGTTAGTTGGTGTGAGGTTCACAAAGCACCCCATTGTGAATCTCTCAGGGAAAAGAGGTTAAAGGAAGCTCTGATTTTTTTTTTTTTTTGTTAGATGAGCCTCTCATTCATTGAAAGAAAAAAAAGGAAGAAATATTTTCTGTTAATTACTTTCTGGGGAAGAAGTCAGACTATTGCAAATTTACCAATATGTTAAGAGGAAAAGCTTATCTATTAAAGTTTGCTACTGTTCCTGGCCTTGCAAGGAATATTTTAGTTAAAATTTTGTTTTGCCACTTAGAAAAAATACTTTTTTTTTTCACCTGTGTATTTATCATCTACTCCACTATGCCAGAGAAAAGAGGGGTTAGGTGAAATTAAATCGTTAAAAATAATAAAACCTCTTCCAAATTAAAAATGTGAAAATTCGGGCCAGGCTTGGTGGTTCACTCCTTTAACCCCAGCACTCAGGAGGCAGAGGTAGGAGGATCACTGTAAATTTGAGGCCAGGGTGAGGCTACAGAGTGAGTGCTGAGTCTGCCTGGGCTCAAGTCAGACCCTACCTCGAAAACAAATAAACAAAAATAATGTTAAGACTCAAGCCATGGTAATTCTTTGCATAGAGTTTGATGCTAATATTGATTCTTTCAACTCATTTCATTTCATTCCCTGCTGGAAGGGAGGTCAGCAGGCAATGGCTCATCCCATGGTGAGAAGCTAGGGCTGGAAGTGAGAGAGAAACAGCAGGGGCACATCAGCGTGGAGCAGAGAGACCCATGTGTGAAACCTGGTTCTGGCGTACAAATAACCAGCCCTAAGTCTAGAAATTTCTTAAGCCCTCTGTAGATCTTTCTTTTTCTATAGACTGAGGAAGTTGAACTTGTTCAAGGATGAGAAGTTAGATGCTTCCAAGAGCCTTGCTTACTGTCTCTCAGTGGCGAGAAAGATCATGTAACTTGTATTTTCACAGTTACTGCTCCACAGTAGCTGGTGCCCAGTTGGAATGTGGGCTATACCTCCCAGTTCACATAGTATTTTAAAAGAAGACCGAAATTTGGATTTTTAAATGTGAAATCACCTAAATTTTGTATGTGAGTGACTTATTCAAAATATTGAAAACCCTGTGAATTCTATCCAAAATGCAGATCAGGTATTTCCTATGGACACCATTGGAGAGTTTCTGGGTAACCTTGGATCTTAAAATTCATCCTGCTCCAAAATCTAATCTAAGAATCTAAGGAGATAATAAATTCTATTCGTGATACTAAAAATCCAAGGCAGGACTTCAGACGTTCCTAACATTTTTTTGTGGTAAAATTGGGGACATTGCATTTAATTCATTTTACTCTCGGTCCCCACAGTGACCCCTAACACCATCACTATCAACATCTCTCTGATGAGATCATTAGACCTGTAGAGAGTTAAAGTCACTTATACAAGTCCCAGAGGCAGTAAGTCAACAGATGGGGTGTTGCTCCCAGAATCTGACTCACCAACTTTTAGTGAGGCTGCCATATTGAGAAGAATAGAATGGGGTATGATTCATGATCTTCTTTGGCTATCAAAGAGGAGCCAAGAAGACAGTGTAGGAGCACTGTAATTCAGAAATACAAACCTGGCCAAAGTATTGAGAATAGTTGATTATTGAATGCTAACCCCCAAATGGATCATCTATACCACCCCTTCTAAGTCTTAGGGAACATTTCAGAATGTAAGAGCCAGAGAATGGAGTGGAGCATTGTAGAATGCTCTCTTCCTGGCATAATATGGCTATTGCACTCTTGAATAATAAGCAGCTATGCTTATCAGCATTCTTTCATTGAGTGGGAAAAGAATTATGAGGTCCCATCTTTCTCTGAGGATTTATAAATAGCTGAAGGAGAAGGTTGCACAAGCTTACACCCCTCCCAGGAAGATATGTAATCACTTAATGGTTGCTCAGAGTTACAGTAGTTTCCTTTGCATTGTTGGGAACATACACCCAACCCAAAGTAGCTGGTGGGACTCAAGGGTTTATTTTCCTTTATAATCTCAAGAGGAAGCTTCATGATGGCAGAGACAATATGGCAGAGCAATGGCTGAATATCATCCCTGCCACAGCATATAGAAGTTAACAGCAAGGGAGAACTAGTTATAACCTCCCAAAGTCCACCCCCAGAAACAGCAAGACTCCCATCTCCCAAACTGCCACTAGCTGAGGACCAAGCATTCATACCACATGAGTTTTTGGGGAACATCTGACTGAAACACCATATACCCCCCTGGCCCCCAGGAACTCATAGCCACTTCATGTTGTAAAATACATTCAGTACAACTTTAAAAGTCTCCATTGATTTTCAGCAATCTCAATACTGTTCAAAAGTCCCAAATCCTGGGGTTGCCACAACATTTATAGTTTGTCCAAGCCATGGCCTTCCAGGGCCTCCACACAGGGACTTTAACAACCTTGCCTCATATCATAAACCAGTAACCATCTGTCATAGTCAGCCACTGGGATGAATCTCCAAATCAGGTACTATTTGGGGGAGGAAAATACTTATTGAACAGATCCAGGAAAACAGTTAAGGAAAGGCTGGCCCCCTTTCACAGATCCAAGCACAGACAGAGACAGGCCCAGCACCTCCAGAAGCAAGCAAGCACACTGTAACACACTGTGATTTATGCAGAACTCCAGACCAGGTTCTGGCTCTTCTTTTGCATATCTATCCCTAGTATTTCACAACGAAATTAGAAAGGGTCAGTCCCCAGGAGGCTAGGCCAAGGTGACACTTCCTCCAGCCAGAAGCCTGGAGACAATAATTTTAATAAACCCTTAATTCTTTTTGGGGACATTATTCAAACTACCACACCATCTCCAAAATAAACCCATGTTGTAAATCCAATGACTCTCTCTTTCCTACATTTTCTATACTTCAATATTACCAGGTAGGGTATCAAATTTGTTAATCCAGGGAGGAATAAAGCCAACTTTGAAGAGTAGGAAAACTTTAGCATTCTCTCTAGGGCCACTCTCTTCAAAAGAGTCAGCATTCTTTCTACTGTTCCCATGCAGAATAGCTGACCTAATCTCAATAGTGGTAATCTCTCAAATAATTTCAGATGAACCAGGCTGTTGTCTTTCTCATGAAATGTTCTTTCTGTGCCATATCTTTCTGCTCAAACCAGTCCATCATTTTTAAAGTTAGCTTTGAGTTCTCAGGACACAGGAAGAGTACAGCCAGCCCCTTATAAAAATTGCCTTTAGCCCAGGCCTGGCAAAGTTCTTCTTCCCCTTATAAACCAAGCCTCAGGGTCCACAGTTCTTTTTACATTTAGGTCTTTCATCTCTCACAAGAATCCATCAAGCTCTACTTACAGCACTTCAGGGTGTCTCTCAGTTCAGTGTCTCAAATTCTTCTATATTCCATAAGCAAATCAGTCCTAAAGGATCAAAACCACACAGTCTGGTTTCCTGTAGCAACAACCCTTCCTTGCTTATACCAATTTTTTTGCTTGTACCTTTGCATTGCTGGGATCAAACATGTAATCAAACTCAAATGATAGTGTGATGGTCAGGTGTCTGCAGGAATCGCCCCTCCCTTTTCACCCCTCCCCCTGAGTGCTACAACCTAGGTGCTAAAACTTAGAGCTACAACCTAGGTGCTAAAACTGATTGGTCAGATATGAACCAATCAGCTGTCTCTCTGACTCACCTGGGGAGGACTTAAAACTAGCTTCCCTAGAGGGAGTCAGCCCCTCTTCCCCTACATGGCAATGGAGTAAAAAGACTGCTGAATTTCCAGGCCTTAGGAAGGTAAGGCCTTCCATTAGCTGGGGTGGGGGGCAGGCTCCAGACTTTCTCTCTCATGAATCTCTCCTTCTCATGATGGGAGCTCTCTATTATCTTTTATTTTTCTGCTTATTTAGCTAAATAATATAAGTTATGTTAAACTCGCTGACATGTGTTCTCCCCACACTGGTGGCTGGAGAACTCTATAACTTCCCACATGGAGACTGGGAAATTTCCCCATCCAACTCCCCCTTTCCTAATTTACTAAATTAGAATAAATGTGTAATTAAAATTTAATTCTGTCCCTGTGTAAAATTCTTTGGCATTAGAGGACACAAACTCGGAGTACGAGGAGGGGGAGGGGAGGATTCCAAAACTCTCTCACTCTCCATGTTGCTTACAATGATTAATTATCAGTAATTTGTATCAATAGGAAGAAAGGTTTTATTTTTGCTTACAGTCTCAACAAAAACACTTAATGATGGCAGAAAAAATGGTAGAGAAGAGGTTAGACATCATTCCTTGCCACAGCAAACAAAAGATAGCAGCAATCAAGTGATCTGAGCTCTGGTAAGGGGGAGCTGGTTATAATACCCCAAAGCCCATCCCCAGTGTCATAGTCAGCCACATGCCGCTGGGATGAATCTCCAAACCAGGCACAATTTTGGGGAGGAAAATATTTATTGAATGAACAGATCCAGCAGAAGTTAAGGAAAAGGCTGCCCCCCCTTTTACAGATCCAAGCAGAGAGAGAAAGAGAGAGAGAGAGAGAGAGAGAGAGAGAGAGAGAGAGAGAGAGACCCAGCACCTCCAGAAGCAAGCAAGAAACTCTGACACACTGTAATGCTGTAACTCACAAAATGGCAAAATTGCCAGACTTGGGTTCCAGCTGCTTTTTTGCATATGTATCTCTAGCATTTTGCATTCAATTTAGAAAGGGCCAGACCTCAGGAGGCCAGGCCAAAGTGACACCTCCCCCAGCCAGAAGTCTGGAGACAATTAACAATTTTAATAAACCATTGATTCTATTGGGGGACATCTATTCAAACTACCACACCCAGGAAGCACCCCCCCAGCAATCCTTCACCTCTCAAACTACACCAGCTGGGGACCAAGTATCCAAAGCACACAAGTTTATGGGAAATATCAGATATAACCACCACACTGCAGAAGAAAGACATTGTCTTCAGAGGTGTTGGCACTGGTAAGTTGCCCATGCTCCTGGAAGTAACTCCTTAGCCATAATCCTGTAAGCAACCCTAAAACTCATTGGGTCACTGTTGCGGTCAGCTTTCTAGTTGCTGCACAGAAAGAACCCAAACAAAAGTGGCTTATGGAAGAATGGTTTATTTGGCTTATGGATTCCAGGGGAGACTCCATCCTGGCAGGGAAAACGATGGCATGAGCAGAGGGGTGGATATCACCTCCGCCACAGCACTGGAAATAGTGGCAGGAAGGTGTGCCAAACACTGGCAAGGGGAAGCTGGCTTATAACCCTCAAAAGCCCACCCCCAACAATACAGCTCTAGAGAGGTTGTAAAATCCAAACTGCCATCAGCTGAGGATCGATCTGTCAGAACACATTCATTCATTTGTGGGGGACACCTGGATCAAACCATGACAATCACCCAAAAAAAAAATTCAGAAAGAGAGAGACGTGTGACAGTTTAGCAGGGAGCTAGTTGGGAAGATGAGGAAGAATGGAAGGAGTGGGACATAAGTAAGGGTTATGGAGGTGAATATTAACAAAATGTATCCTATGTATGTATGTATGTATGTATGTATGTATCATATACATATGTGCCTATGAAAATGTCATAATGAAACCCATTGTATATAATTTATATATGCTAATGTTTTTTAAAGAAAGAGAGTTCCAATTGAGTAAAAGATACATCATGTAGCAGCATTGGAAATGAATTGGGAAGCAACCCACCCTTATCAATAGGAGTCTTGGGTCTTTGTAGGCTTAGAGAAATGATACTCTCCACCCAGAGAGTTGATTCTAAACATTAAAGATTTAATTACCACTAGTCCCATAGCCAAAACAGACAATATCTGGCATTATCTAATTAACATATTTTCTAATTAAAGACCAAGCCCCTTTCTTTCAGGGGACCTCTCAAATTTGTTTACAGTGTGGGGAGATCTAATTGATCCTAAAAAGTTTCATCTTCCCTGTTTTAACTAGAGACACACCAGACTCAGAAGAGCTAATGTGTTGTTCACAACTTCATTCCTTCAGAGAAATGACACTGGATCAGATTCCTTGAAATGTCCCAGGACTCTACTAACAAGTTAATTATGAGGAGCAGGCTCTCTGCTTACTCACACATAGACAACTTCCAACAGTGCTTCTACAAAATGGATCATTCTGTTGGAAACTGTGGTTTGAATAAGAGTCCCCCATAACCTCACGTGTTTCGAATACTTGATCCCCAGATGTTGGCAATTTGGGAGGTGGAGTCTTGTTGGAAGAGTGTTTCTGGGGTGGTCTTAGTGGTGTTATATAGCCCAAGAGTTCTCCCTGGCCACAGCTAGCTCACACTTGCTGATTTTGCTGATTTCTGCTATGGCAAGAAATACTGACCAGCCTTTGCTCTACCAACCTTTCCCTGCCTAGATGAAGCCTTTTAAAAACACTATAGGCTAAAACAAACAAACAAACAAAACTTTCCTCTAATTAGCTGCTTTGAGTCAGGTGTTTTATCCTAGCAACACAAAGGTAACTTCAACATTTAAAAAAAATGATAATTTTTCTTTCTTTTCTTCTTTTGTTTTGTGTGTGTATGTAGACTATATGTGGTGTGCGCCATATGCACATGTGTGTGTGCAGATGTGCACAGTTTGTGTGCATGTACGTGGAGGCCAAGAGAACATCCCATGTCCTCCTCTACTGATCATCTGTGTGTTTCCTAGAGACAGAGTCTCGCACTGAACCCAGAGCTGCCATTTTCTGTCAGCAAGCTCCAGTCTCTGCTCCTGCAGAACTAGTGTTACACATGAATGATGAAGCCCAGATTATTACACAGGTGCCAATAGATACAACTTGGGCAGTTTCAGGACCTCTCAGGGCCCCATGCTTACAGAGCAAGTGCTCTTATCCATTGAGCCTTCACAGAAGCTCCATCCAAAGCAAAGGTGCTTTAATGTATACAGTCAGCATCCAACTACAGATCAAAAATATTCAGAAAAAAACTGCATTTGTACTGAACATGTACAGACTTCTTATTCTTGTAGCACTGTTACCTGAAATATACAGCTGAGCAATAATTGATTTATATTTAACCTTGTAGTAGGTATTAGAAATAATCCAAAGATGTTTTAAAACATATAGGAGGTTGTGTGCAGATTATATGCAAATTACATAATCTTATCTAATGAACTGAGGATTTTGGTATTAGGCCTGGAATCAATGCCTCATGGACATTATGGGATGACCATATTATCAACGATCATGTCTATGACTGGATTTCTCCATCTGACAGAGAGTTGAGACAATAACAATAGTAGAATAGAGGTGACATTCTACGGGATTACTGGCCAGGTGTGAAAAGAAAATTTTGAGCTGAGATCGGGTCTAAAGGGATGTCAGATGAGATTTTTGTAGCTTAGATGTGACAGAGGTTAGATGTCTGGATAAAACTTTGAAACACAAGACTTATTTTGAAATGAAAGTCAGTGAGTTTATTCATTGTATTTGCTTTTTAATTTTAAAATTCTACCAGGTGACCTCAATTGTCATTCATGGGAAACATGGTTTTAGCTGCCTATGACCTGGGGAGGCAGCGGTCTCAGACTTGACTCCGGTTCATTTCTTAAATGCCCAGGCGTTTTGTCTCCCTGAACAGCTCATTAGCTTTCACAGAAGATTGATTTTTCTCTGTAAACTGTCCAAACAAATGAAATGCTCAGTTCCCTCCACAGGAAAAAAGCTAAGATTAGTTCTGAGGGCTGTTGTTTTAGCTCTTAGCGGTTCTACTGAAGTCTTAGGATCCTTGTGTTGGGGCTAATGTGTAGGGGTGTCGCAGAGTTAAGTAGAATTGAGTTTTACTCCTCAGTGGACCAGTCTTTCCCCTTCTGAAGACCTCATCAATAAAACAGGTAATACCATCCACAGCACGGGGACTTTGTAAGGACTGAGGGTATCAATATGAAGCAAGCGTCCATCACAGTTTTGCACAGAGAAAACAGGAAACAGATAAGAGCAATTCCTGGACTGATATTTGCTTTAGTTCATTTTCTTCTCTCTGCCCTTTTCAATTTTTCTTTCCTTGGTCTTTCCTCCTGCCTGATATCAAAGGATGGATTTTTTTCATTGGTCTTTTTTGAAACAATGAGAGCTCCACAGAGAGCTTTGTCCAGCCTGAAGTGGCCCCCTATAGACTTGGTGCTGGCCAGAAGAGATGGAGTTTTGTATATTCATGTGAACTGAAACTCTAAGTGTTCCTTTTCTGTATACAAGCTTTTTGCTGCTGCAACAATTCTAATGACCCCTGCCTGACTTCCAGAGCATCTAAGAGAATCTGGGAGCCTTCCTCCCTGGGTTTACTTTCCTGGATTTTCCAAATGACACTGGGAAGGTGGCGATACCCTCATCCCTCCGTGTGGCTCTGTAGTATTGTTCCCTCTCATGGCTGGCCCCCTAAGCCCAAAAGCAAGATGCAGATTGTGAGCATTTCTTTTACTTTATTTAATGTTGGATCAAATCCAATAGGATCCCAAGTGAGGCAATATTGCTCCCAGATGCAGAGAACAATGGAAACCCATCCCAGGTTTTTAACCAATTAAGTCTCTCCTACCCTGTGACTATAAGACTTTTGTTCTTTCTCTATCACAAGGTGTGGTGATTATGAACATATGTTTAGAAATCCAAGAGCTGCTCCCATAGTTTTGAGTTAAGAAAATGAGGGGGGAGGAGATTGTATTCTTCCTTCAGGATGGTCACAGCCCCACCTACCCCCACCTACCTACCTCTGACATCTTGACTTATGATGCCTGATTATGTTTTCACATTCAGCATCGTAGAATCAGTTAGAAGCATTTGCTTTGTGTTGTGTGTTATGCATGTGTTATATGTTACACATACTCTGTTGAGTTTGCCCTCCAGATAAATTGCATTTTATCTAAGCTTATCAGTCACAAATACAATCAGCTTAAAGACATGGATGAATCGACCTTCAGTTCAACATCTTATTTTTCTTTCTCTTCATGCAGTCCTAACGTTTTCAAAATCTGTTTCAGGGTCTGGAGAGATTGCTCAGTGGTTAAAGTGCTTGCTTGTAAAGCCTGATGGCCCGGGTTTGATTCCCCAGTACCTTTGTGAAGCCAGATGCACAAAGTGGCACATGTGTCTGGAGTTCATTTGCAGGAGCAAGAGGCCTTGGTGTGTATTCTCACCCTCTCTAATCCCTCTCTCCCTTTTTTCTCTCTCCTTACAAATAAATAAATAACAAAGAATTTCACCCAGTATATTAAAACAAAGAAATTTTTTTTTAAAAAAATCAGTTTCAGGATGATATGATTCATTGCATAAGAGGAGTTCCTCACATGCAAGGGCATTGTATACACAGTCAAGGAAAACATGACCTTTGAGCCGTGCTGACCCATTTCACATTATTCCCTGGTGACCAAAAGCACTTGAAAATGTCCAGCTGGATGAGGGAACAGGAAGAGATCCCAGCCAGCTGTCCCACAAGAACTCAGCCCTGCAGCCCGAGTGGGTGGCCCACCCACTGAGTGGTGAGCTCTAGGCACTGTTCCTGCCATAATGCTCGGATGATCTCCCATACATGCTTTCGTGTCTAGCTCCAAGTCACTTGTCCTGTTAAGCTTTCGTCTCATCTTTTTTTAACGTTTTTATTGGCTTAAAATTATCTATATTAACACAACAATATGCTCAGTATCATAGGTTCTTAGATAAAGCCATTGAATCCATGATGACATTCCCTTTTGTGCATTAGTTATTCTCCCCACCATGAATCTTACATTCTTTCTGCCCCCTCTTCAGCAAATTTCCCCGAGTCATAGTGAGTGAGTTTAAATTTTGCATAGTTATTAGGTTTTTAAGAGTCTTGTCTCATCTTTAACCTGAGTGCTCCTGGCTCTTACTTGCCCTTGCTGGGAATCGGTTCCCTTGGTCTCCATTCCCAGGTGGACATTCTGTCAGTGCATGACTGACTGACACATGGTACTGGAGAAGCTTCCTTTGCTACTCTGGGAAACAATCCTTCTGGGCTTTTAACTCAGCAAATGTTCCATTTCCGCTCCAAGTGTAAAGGAAGGAATGTCTTATAACGATGTAAGTAAAGGTTTTAATCACTGGGCTAGTGGAGCCGCCTGTGATGTTGACTACTTTCTCTCCTGGTTAGGGATGATCAGAAACTTAAATCCATTAGCTGTAAAAAGATGAGCTCATACCCTTTGGATTTTTTTAAAGCTGGAATACAAAGATTTAAGTAGAATTCCTTCTGCCATTTTCAAATACAATTTGTTTTAGTTGATTCTCCACCCCTCTTCCTTCCCCAATCCTATGCCAGAGTCTCTTATGAGTCCACCATTTGACATCTTATTTGTTTGCTTGCATGAACATTCGTGGTGCCCGGAACTCCTTTTTATATATCATTCAATATGAATAAAACAAAAGAGTTAATTTGGGATTGTTTGCTTAATGCCACACACCGTTGGGATGAATCTCCAAACCATGTATGATTATGGGGAGGAAAATATTTATTGAACAAATCCAGGGGAAGAAGTTAAGGAAAGGCTGGCCCCCTTTCACAGAAGCAAGCAGAGAGAGAGAGAGAGAGAGAGAGAGAGAGAGAGAGAGAGAGAGAGAGAGAGAGGCCCACCACCAGCACCAAGCAAGCACACTCCAAACTAACAAAAGGAACTCCAGGCTTGAGCTCAGACTGCTTTTTGCATATGTATAGCTAAAATTCCAGACCCACCCCAGAAATACCTTAGGGCTGAACCTTAGGATCTGGCCAAGGTGACACACTTCCTCTAGCCAGAACTGGCTGGAGACAATTTACAATTTTAATAAATCCTTAATTCTTTTGGGGGACATTTATTCAAAACTACCACAATGCCTATATTCCTCCAATACCACCTGAGCTCCAAAAGACCAGGGCTGTGAATCCTGAGTATCCCTGCACCCTGAGCCAAGTACAGTGCCTGGCACTTACCAGATAAGAAAGAACATTGAGGTCAGTAGATGGGAGAGAACTCCGTATGATTGCTCACCAGAAGATTCTTTTGCCAAAATATTTACTTTTTTTTTTTTTTACCAATTATTGGTTTCTTTTCATTTATTTATTTTCACAGAGAGAGAGAGAGAGAGAGAGAGAGTGAGAGAGAGAGAGAAGGGGAGGAGAAAATGGGCACACCAGGGCCTCTAGCTACTGAAAATGAATTCCAGATGCATGTGCTACTTTGTGCATTTGCTTTTCCATGGGTTCTGGGGAATTGAATCTGGGCCACTGAGCTTTACAGACAAATGGCTTAAGTGCTGAGCCTCCCTCCAGCCCTTGTACCAAAATATTAATAATTCCTTCCTTTCTTCTCTGCCTTGTGAGGTCACTGAGCACACATAAGGACACAGTTACATTCACAACTTAATTGTTGCTTCTTACAATGTTCTCTGTATGTGAGTAGCTTCATCTCAGCTGTTTGATAACAATAATCACAAATAATAGTTCAAAATCTTCTTTTATCAAGTTGCAAGGTCAAAGAGAACTCACATGGGGAGCTTTTCAGAATTGTTAGAACCATGTATGCAGCTTCTTGTATTATTCAAAGTATTTATTTGAGTACAGTTTAACAAAAGTCTTATTAAAGCCTGGAAGAGATTGATTTGTTTATAATGAACAGCTACATTTTTTTTGCACAATTCTTTTGGTAAAGCTGAATGAGAAACTCTCAGGCTTGAGGAGTTGATTGCTATGATAACACTCAACTTAAACTCTACAGAGGAAATCAACTCTGGGATAGGGTCTGCTTTCATCTCCTGGTCTGTGTTGTGAAACAACTGTTATGTCTTATTGTGAAATTTTAGTCTTATATTTGAGTTTTGCTCTGGAAGTTTGCAAAGGCCTTCTGGCCAAAAGTGAAGACACAGGCCATGACATTTGGGGTCCTGGAAGGATTGTAGTTGCTCTTGTAGAGAACGAAAACTAACCTTGTTCTTTGTTGAGGGGTTTAAGAGATTATTGAAAATCCACTATGCTTTCTGAAAGCCCTTCTCTCTCTACATTTCTCAGGTCTTGCTTTCAGACAGAACAAATTCGCGTCGCCTCATGAGAAAGACAAACTGATCTCAGATGTGATAAACTATCACTAGCCTCATATTTTCTGTCGTGTTACTTTTACCTCGGAGGCTTCCAGCCATGGGCACCAAAATTATGATGAATAAGGGTATAGAAAAGGTTAAAGCCACTCATCAAATGTGACATCTCCAAGCTAGAAAAAAAAGAAAAGAAAAACAATTCCTTCTCACACACATTCAAGTTTGTTTCCTAGAAAAAAAAAATGTCCTTTCCCTTCAAGGTTGGATCAAGAACCACTGCCTGGTCTTTACTTTTCGGCGTGTAGACTCAGCCTCCTTAGCCAAGCTAGCAAACAACTGAACAAAAGAAACCTGGAGTAACAGGAAGTACAGGGATGTCTAACCAACTCCAAACATAAAAATGTTCCATTTTTTGATAAAGAGCACACAGTTTCCATCTCTAATTAGATGTGTTAAGGATTCGATGTGGTTTGAATGTTTCCCAAAAGCTTCTTGTGGTCTTAGGAGGTGGTGAGCCTTTACGAGTTGGAGTCATGTGGATTCACAGACCTTGAGTGGAGGATCAGGACATTTTCCATGGGACTCTGAGTTAGTTCTTGAGAACATGAGTTGTTTATAAAAGAGACTGCCTGGCCCATCCCAGTCTCTGATATCCTGTGCCACCATGTGACAACCTCTTCCTACGGCTAGCAGGCCACTGTGATTTTAGCGTACCACAATGCCCTCATTCTAGTGAAGCCAAAGTCTAATCCTGGACTTTCAGCCTCCCATCCTATCAACCAAATAAAGCTCTGTTCTTTATATACTACCCAGCTTCAGGGATTTTGTTACAGCCATGGAAAATGAATTAATACCGTCTATATTTGATGTAGGTGAGGAGATGAGCGAACATCAGAGGCAACAAATGAGGGGAAGAGAAATTGCTCAGGATAGGTGCTTCCCCTCTCACTGGAAGAATCTCCCAGGTCCTTGAAATATGGTGGATTTCCTGTTTTGGGTCTTCTACACTTTGCTATTTGAGTTTCAAAAGCACCACAGATTCTTATAGCAAAGATTGCAGCAAAAAGTCTGTCTTATATGGAAGCCCTTCCTTCACCTCTGACACCAGAAACCTAAATCCCTCTCAGCTGTCTGCGTGTAATGGGATATTCCATTCTGCTCTGGCACCTTGGATGCTATCAGATATCACCTACTGTCAAGTCTAGCTTTTACCAAGGAAACAGTCATTCGTATTTTCTCCTTCACTTCTTATAAAAAAAAAACCCAGAAAATTGTTTCAACCACAGAAGAGAGAGATTTTTTTAAGTCCACAAATAATACTAAAATTCCCCTTTAGATTTTTTTCTTCCAGATTTTTTCAAGCATCTTTTCAATGTCGAGCAGCCTGATCTATTTATCTGAATTATCTCCTCCACTAAGAAAGCTTTGTTTTGGCTTTGAATATTTTTTATCAAAGAGGGACAGTTTTACAAAGAGAATAGTAAATATGCTTATTAATTCAAGATTGACACCTTGGGAAAGTGAGAGACACACTGACTGGATTTGTACATGTGGGTAGCTCAGGATTTTAGAGTCCTTCTTGAAGTAAGTTGTTCAAAGGATCATGACAGTGTTTTCCCATCAGTAGCTCCACTGTCTGCCTGGCAGCATCGAAGGAACAAGGAAGGGAAGGATTCCTGGCCTTGGAGACTTGCTTTTGAAACCATTCTTGTGGATAATTACATTCACTTTACTTTCAGAGAGCTGAAGAACTTGAATGAGAACTTCAAACTTTTCTTGTTCAGTGATTTTGAAGTTTATAATTTTTGACAGCGTATATGCAAGTGTCTGTATGTAATGTGTGCATCTATAACTCTTACATATTGAAATATGTACATGGGTTGTTATGTATTTCTTTTGTCTTTTTCTTTTTGAGAGGTGGTAGGCCTTTAAGGGTTGGGGTCTAGGTAGAAGTTACTTGGGGACACTGACGTTGGAGGCGATTGAGGCGTTTCCCATGGGACTCTGAGTTTATTCTTATGAAAAGGAAGCTGTTATAAAAGAGCTCTGGCTCTGGCCTGGTAGTCAGTATGTAGCCCGGGCTGGCCTTGAATTCATGCTGATTCCTCTACTTCAGCCTCCAGTAGGCTGGGATCACATGACTGCTCTATGACAGGAAGTTGATCTTTTTTGGTTAATCTTTTTCATTCTTTTGTGAGATATCACAGAAAAGGAAGGATGTCCACAAAACTTATTAAAGGACACACTGGTACATAGCAAGAACAAGGTGTTATGCTCTGTGACAAAAGTAAGCAGAGACAAAAATGTTAATGGGAAAATCATGGTGCTTGACTTAACTTCAAGCTGACTTGTGCAGTACTCAAGCCCTCTTCCAGGTCTGTTCTTTTAAGGACAATTTGTTTGAACGGTATGAGATTTATTCACAAAGAATAGCTAAAATTTCCACCTAAGTCATGGGGTTGTTATGAGATGGGAGATAATGGTTGTGAAACTCCTAGCATTGTGCCTGCTGGAGGAACGAGCAGCTTGTTTTGACATCACATAATCTAACATGAGAATCCCAGGTGAGGGGATGCAGCTTGGGTGTGTAACATATGCTTGTGTATGACACTGTGAAAGCCACAGCTCATGAGTTAGTTAATCCAATTCTCAGAACTCCCAGGTCTTTGAAACCCGAGAGAATGCCTGCCCACTATCACATGCATAAGATTTGTAGCTTCCAGGTAGCTTTCCCAATGCACATCTTCCATGTCCTGCATTCATATCCCCCATGCCTCCACAATCCAGCTGTGTGTCCTTCTCACTGCATTCCTACCTTATCTGATCATTCCTCTGAAAGTGTGAGTTCCTGGAAGGAAGGCCATGTATAAGTCATCTTGCCATTTCTGTCTCTAATACATAGAAGTTACTCAAGGGGAAAAAATGGATGAATAAGGTAACTATAATTCAAGGATTGGTTAATGTGGACTCATTGGATCCTAAAGTCAACAAAATGCTTACAAGTAAGCTAAAGATTGCATGCTCTTTTATTCAAATGTGTTTTTCCATAATGGTGAGTTATTGCTCTACTGTTTCATTAGCAGCAAAAGCAAATAGAAATACCAGCCATTGGTCAAGCCCCTGCTATGAGCCATGCATCTTACTAAGTGTGCGACCCTCCTATGTTAGTTTCCCTCCACATCCTACCTTAGATCCACTTTACAGAACAGGAAACAGTGATGTTTCTTTCCCTGGGGAGATGTGAACAATTCACTTCAGATAAGGTACCTACAAAGAGACAATTCCACCTAAGTGTATGCTAGTGAAGTGGTGAATTTGTTGAGGCTATTTAATGGAACTTAGCAGTTGCATCACAAGAAAGCCCACCCCATGATGCGCAATCACTCATAAAAACTAATCCATGGAGCTCCCTGAATGTTGTAGTTACCTTCTCATTGCTGGGGCAAACATCGAAACAAAAGCAGCTTATGGGAGAAAAGGGTTTATTTCACAAAATTTTCACAGATTGCAGGGATGTTCCATCAAGGCAGCAGAAGCTGGCTCACCTCATCACACATCCACAGCAGAGAGACAACAGCCAGCACCAGCAGGCAGGAACTGACTCTGACCACACCAAGATCCACCTCCAGTGGCACCCCTCCTCCAGCAGGGCTCTGCTTGCTGGAGACTAAGCAGGAAGCTTAAGCAAAAATACCAGAGACTCTAGGGCTATTTACACTCAACCCACTACACTGCACAACCTACAAGCAACTCAGCTGGGCTGAGTAGGGAGTCTCCTCTCCCCTGCAACTGTTACTGCTTCTATAACCTTGGGGAAGGGCCTTGTGAATCTCATCTCAGGCATTTCCTAAGACTTGATAAATTTCATTTACTTTTTGAGCCCAACTGAATATTTTGAGTTGTAGGAAATAGTTGTGCGAAACAGAGCTTATATGGTGAGGTAGAAACATTCTCTTTGTCCAGGTGTCCTTGTGTAGAATTTTTTTTCACATGATGCCTTCTACAGGGCTGGATACCTGTGTGCTGGAAGCTTCTGTTCATATACCGGAAGTAAGCAAGAAGCAAGACCCACAATTGAGATAAGGACCTTGCTTTCTAATATTAGCAGATAGGAATTCCAACCTTACATTTATGCTATTGTTAAAGCGATTACATTTTTATTTTTGTTGGCTGATCAGGCATGAAATGGGTTCTCAATCCTTTCTTTGGGTGTTGCCCACATGAGTGCTTGGAAAGAAAGGAGATTCACATCTATTCATTTAGAGCATCTGGACCAACTGTTGTAATCAGAAGGATGAAAGATATTACAGGTAGACCTGCCATCAAGTCACAGTCTACTACCCGCTAAGAAGGCTGGCTTCCCTTGCTGGGAATACAAACAAACTGGTTCTTAACTTTAGTCTGAATATAGAGTAGGATTCAGACTCTTCAGTCCAAAAATACAAAATGACTTTTCCATCTCAGACCTTGAGTCATCATGAAATTTTCTATCATGGAAAAGTGACTTTTTAGCATATATATATATATATATGTATATATATATATATATGATTAGGAATATTTCAAATAGTATATGTTCTTTTATTAATATGAAGGCAATAAATTGGCTCATTTTCCCTTCTTTTAAATTTGATTTTAGAGACTTACATTCTCTACCAAATCCAGAAAGAATGTGAGACCAATCTGAGTCTAATCCTGATAGATTCTAGTAATGATGTCCTTTCCATTACTCAAGGCCAATGCAGAGAACTCTTGCAAAGATGCCGGTGGGAAGTGAACCAGTGTAGGGGAGTGGGGAATATCTGAATTTTTCCACTTTTCAGACTGTTTATGAAAGCAGTGGAATGGAATACCTGGGCATCTTTGCTTTTGATGAAGAATGACAACCTTGTTCCCACACAGCAGCCTTTCAGAGCAGGCTCCAAGAGCTGCTCTATGGATCACGACTCACCTCTGCACAGTGGGGCGAGAGCAGCCACAGAGAATTTATTCAACCATCTTCTTAATTAAATACCCTGGCTCTTTAGCAATCAGAAAACTCTAAGCCCCAAAGACCTCAGTCCCATGTCTTGAACATCCAGCTTATTATCTTTCTCTCATTCTCCCTTCACCCCAAAGGATTAAGCTCTAGATTTGAGAATTACTTTCCTATTTAGCTCCTCAAGCTCATAATCCACACATGAGTTTAAGACTAAAAAGGAACTTGACTATTAGGAACAACAGTGAGAGCTGGGGGCATAGTGTTCACATGAACTAGGGCATGAGGTTCAAGCTCCAGCATGAGAAAAAAATGTGCAAGTGAGAATTTATCTATATTAGAATGCGAATACTATTCCAAACACACCTCATAAACTGCTACACAATCTTAAATTGTCACTAGCTACTTAAAATTTGCAGCATATCATTATCACATATACAGTATTTGGTTTATAAACTTCAAGAGTCACTTTTTTAGATCCCTTTTTTCTCTTCTACAATCACATATCTTATGCCAATTATCATGCAAAAGTCTATGAATATCATTAAGAATTTCTTTATTTTCCCATGACTTCATTATTACTTTGTAATTGAGGGAAGTCAAAATGAAATGTATGGCTTATTTAAATCCAAATATGGTTTATTAGCATATTTAATGAATTTATCCAGATAAGTTGGATACACTCTTTTTTAACACATGAAAAGCAATACATTGAAACATATTTCTTCAAACACATCACAGTAGTTTTTCATTCATCATAAAAGCTTGGTCCAATATATGTCAGCTACATTAAAAGTTACAAGTAGTCACTAGTCACTAGAATAAAAGAAACTTTGTCTCTTGGTAATAAAATTAGGAAGGAAAGACAGACTCAAGTTTGAGCAAGATTTGTAGTCTTTCTGTGTCATGGGGGGTAGCATTTTAAGGAAAATAAAAATGTTGTTTCCTCCCTTTAATAAACAGTATCAGCTTATGAGTCACTCATTAGCATTCCACAACTGGGCTGAAAACATCTGTTGTATAAATGTATGAAATCCTTGCCAAGGTCACTTTGGGACTAAAAATCTCTACCACCTCTTCCCTCTGCTCTGAAATATAACTAAGAGGGTGTCATGCTCACGTAGACTTATAGAACTTGGTAACAGGGATCAAAAAAGCTAAAGCCTCCTTTTGATAATTTAATTTCAATAGTTGAATTAATAACATTTTTCTTGTGAAGCACACTAATTATGCTTTTTCAAAGGATAATCTTACTAGATCATTCTTAGCTTCAGCTTAGATGAAATTATTCTTTCCCTGAAGCAACCCCAGAGGATTCATTTAGAATTACCTAGAGATTGTAGAGGTGCATATGTTATACACAGTATGTAGTTATTATAAGATATATATATATATATATATATATATATATATATATATATATATATATATATGATATGCTTTCAGAAATCCCATAGCTTTTATTTTAATAAAATATATTTTGCACATGTATATTTATATAATGTGTGTATGCATGCTTGTATGTGTGTGGACATACATGTGTGTATATGGGTGCCCAAAGACCAGAGGTCAAAATCCCTGTTATTTATTTGAGGCAGGGTCTGTCACTGAACCTGGGGCTCAACAATTTGGCCAGACCAGCCAAAAACTCCTATGGATACTCCTGTCTCTGCTTTCCCATTGCTGGGGCTCATGCACGTGTGTGTGTGTGTGTGTGTGTGTGTGTGTGTGTGTGTGTGTGTGTGTTATATGTATGTTCCTGCAAACACAGGAACATGCATAAATCACACACACATGATTCTGCAAACACAGGAACGTGCATATACCACACACACACACACACACACACACACACACACACACACGGGAGCCTGCAAACACAGGAACATGCATACCCACATGAACAAACATATCCCCACACATTCACAGTCAGTTGTAAAATACTTCTGTCCCCCCAATGCCTTCCATACTGTGGTCAACCCTTTCTTCATCCTTGCCCCTAGCAGCTGCTAATATGTCTTCTGTCCCCATAGTTTCAGTTCTGAAAGAATGTTTTCTTAATGGTTTTTAAATCTGTACTCCTTTGAATCTGATTTCTCAGAGACATGAATACAAGATCTTTTCGTGTGGTTTTACCAACTGATACTTTGTCTTTTTTGACTGGTGAGAAGTGTCCTATTATTGAAATGTTCCTTTTTATTCATTCCTCAACTGAAGGACATTTGGGTGGTCCCAAGTTCTAGGTGATTACAAATAAAGCTACTATAAAGCTTGAGTTATTGGGTGAGCATTGGTTCCATTTTTTAGGGTCAATACTTAGGATTAGGACTGCTGGGTAATATGGTGTGTACATATGAAATTAAGAACATGGACAAATTACAGTACTGCGGCTAAGAAACCATCACAGAGGACTATGGTAGGAGAATTTTTCTTGTGTTTCCTTGTAAAGGTTTTGTGGTTTTAGCTCTTTTGTGACTGATTCCTTATTCATATTTGTAGATTTATTTAGAGAGCGAATCATGTCTATTGCTTTCACAGTTCTCACTGTCCGAGTTAAAGTTGAGTGTGTGAACTCATTAGACATGTGTTTCATCACTGACTCCCAAGTTTCCTCTTCTGTCAAATGATGTCTTTTCCATTCCATGAAGGAGAGCCAGCTAGAAATGAAAACTTCCAACTGAGGGCTCTTTGTTTCTACCAAACACTCTTTCCAGCAAAGCATGATTTTATCCTGCTTTTCTCCCAGACTTCAAAAAAAAGTGAAATTATATTCGCCACAGATTAGACTTCTGTCTTACAATAACTGAAGCATCTCTGGTCATTGAAACATGGAGTTATAAAATTGAGCTGTTCAATATTTTTTGTGACACCAAAACAAAGATAGGGACTATATTCAAGGTACTGAAACATACTCATATGATTCAAGGCATCAAGCCGTTTTGCACCAATTATCTGGGAAATTGCCTCTGATTCCTTTTTGATCATTTGCTCCAGCAAACAGAGGTCTAGCAAATAAATTGCTTTTTCCCTGTACTATTCTCCTTCTGAAAAATGAGGACACTGCTATTTATTTCTTCCTCATTTTAAAATGAGGGACTATTGCTGTGTTTGAGAAATTTAAGTATTCTGTCTGTAAACTTCTAGAAAAGTGTGAGGAGCCTAGAGCGTCATTGGTGCAGGGAAACTTTTCATAGAGTTATTTGTACATGCCCAGGAAAATAAACAACAGATTCACATTTTGAAGCACACAAAGGAGGTTTGAGAGCAGTGTGTCAGAGAAGAGTGTTTGTCAGTGTCTCTAGCTCACCTGTTAAAACAGACTCTGCTGAGAACCAAGTAGTTTGGACTATTTCTATCTCCATAGCTTATCTTTTGTGTTCCACGTGGTCCATTCCTAGGAAAGGGTGTTATTACAGTACTCAAAAAATGCATTTTTTAGAATCTTTTCTTGGAAGATGAGTCCATATCCCAGGAAGATCTATAACTTATTGTGTAGAAAAGTGTATGTATGTATACCTATGTATGTAGACAAAGATACAATGATTAAATGATCCATTTTAGGACTAATTTCATTAAAGGAACAAAAGATTTTACTTCTCGGACTTGCAATGAAAAACTCATTATTCTTATTGAATTTTATTTTTATATATTATTATTATATTTTTGGATTTTATTATTATTATATACACATTAATTTTCCAACTGCTGAAATGAAAAAAGCAGAGCGATTATATATCATGAATTTAAAAAATGTCATCATAGGCACACAGAGAGTAGGTTCCAATGATTTTTGCCTCATTTCACTATACAATGGGAAATTCCTAGAATCTCTCCTACTTCTCTGCAGGTGAGTTGCTATGAACAACACAATTTGACTTGTTCTGACATTGGGTATATTATGTAGTCATCATGAGAACTATAGAAGGACCAAAAGAGGAAAGATATGCTAATAAGTAAAATTTTCAAGGGTCCAGAAGATGACTTAATGAAAATTGTATGTAGAAAACAGGGAAGATTGAGGTCTTTTTGCTCATTCTTCAAAGTTAGGATTTTGAAATCTTATAGGCAATTGTGGTGACTGATATGTTTTAGGTGGTAACTCACTGAACTATTTCTGGTATATAAGTTCTAATTTTTCTGACTATGTTTAAATATCAAGTTTCGTGTAGTTCATGCTTATTTAGCATTTACCTTGTTTGATGTCAAAGTATCTACTGCATTTAGTTTTACTTTTCCCCTTTGGTGCCAAAATTCCTTCTCTGTCAAGTGTTCATTTTGATGCCTGAGGTAACTGGAGTAGTAGATCTCTAAGTCCTAGAGGAAGAGAACTCACTGTTCTTTCAGAATCTGTGGCTTTATTTTCTGTTATCCAGGGAACAAGCCATCAAAAATTAATGCAGAGATGACAACTATCTCAGCTATTCAAGTTGGTAGCAGAAATAATAATTTTTTCATGGACTTCATAGTTACATAAGTGTGAATTATTCATGAAGTGCCATTTGGGGTAAAAGTCAGCTCAATGATAGAGTTGAGGCAGAACCAGAAAATTTGCTAAGGCAAGCTACCATAGAGCAGAGCCTCAGAGTTTAGTCATGCTGTTTTAAAAAATGCCTTTGCTTCTATAGAATTGAATGCAAATTCATAAAGTTTGTAAGTTAAAATTTCAGGGAGCACCAATTATTTTTGAAACTGGCATTGATCCTTCTGTGTTGAATTATTTAAGGCAGGAGCCCCTAGAGATCTGCCAAAAAAGAAGAATGGTGTTCTGTGCAAGAATTAGTTAACTTTTATTTTCCATGTCCTAAGTAGAGAGAGAAATCAAAGAGCAATCAGTCACTTTGACTGGTAGACATGTGTTCAGCCATGCACTAAGACACCATTGCCTCATGGGAGTATTCCTTTGCCTACAGGGAGCCAAGAGGTGACAGTCACTCATGCTGACCACAAAGCTTTCCCCACTTTGTGTGCTGGTCTCTAAGCAGCATCCTATATAACCCAAGCCATGAGTTTGGCCCAGGGCTCTGAAAAGAAAAGACTTCAGTGACATGTAGTGCAAGAAAGAAATCCCTAAATTTGGCCAAATATTCCACTTAGTGAGGGGAAGCCCTTAACTGGAACTGGGGACTTAGGGAGATATGCACTGAAAGCCGGACTCTTGGGGCTCCAAGGAGGGATGCAGTATGTGAGCAATTAACTGAGAGGCTACTAAAAATAGAATCTAGAAATGTGTATCTCAGTTAACCTATACTGATCTCATTCTCTGATGGAGATTCTGTTTGTGTCTTTCAGAATGCAGCGAGAGAGATGTGGCCCATCCAACCCTACCAACAAACTGCAGGCTGATAGCTGACATCCTGGCAAGAGATGAGCCACCCCAGACCTACCATGGAGGATCCATATGGAACCCTGCAAAGAATGATGAGATGAACAAGTGACCCATAGCCACAGCCAATCAGTCAACACAGGATAAGCCAGTGAGACAGACACCAATGATTTTTGACATAACCTAAAACAGAGACCCCTAAGACTTCAACAATAAAGCAGACTTAATACTCACCCACCACAACTCAGGGAACTGAGCAGAAGAGGGGGCAGAAAGATTGTGTGAGCCTTGGTGGGGGAGAATATCCAGAGACATTGCCCCCCTTAGTAACAACATACTGGTGGAACAGGGGTTAACTCCTAGGCTATCCATGGTCCCCAGCCCCAAGGACAGATCCAGACTGCCCACAGAGGAGGATATCCAGCTGATTGGGGATGGGGAAGAAGGGCACTGGGGAACTGGGGATAACAACTCATTGTTTTCCCATTAAATAATGTAACTCATTATGGACAATAAAAATTAATAAATACAAAAAGTCATGTAACATGTGTATTCCCTCCCAAGTGGTTTCGTAGACAGACATCAATCTCTTTGATCGGACTCCACTGCTTTTCAGCAGCCCACAATTAAAATGATTAGAAAAGAATTCTGTGTCCAGTTCCAAGTAAGCCTTCTTGAATGGTGAGCATGAGAGCCCAGCCAGAAACACTGAAAAGGAAATTCAAGAAAATGACAAAGGAGGAGCCAGTGGGCAACATCAGTTATAAATTTTCAGTTCTGGAGCCAAAGTTAAAAGTAAAAAATAAATAAATAAAAAGCCAGCCTGGGAAACCCCATAGTCCAGCAACTGTGGAAGAAGAGTGAATTGTCCTAAAATATCTCAAAATTCAGAAATGCTTTGCTCTAAAACCATTAACAAAATCTAAAGCCAAGTCATTGTTAAAAAATTTTTTGGCAGTGTGTCCTTTATCTGGGTGTTTAGATTGCCTATTAGCTGAGGAAAAGCTGCTCTGACATAGAATTTCAAAGTATGACACCCTATAGGATCATCACAGTATGATCTTTTTAATTTTTTGATATCTTGATTTTCATTAATTAGATACACCAAATGTGCAAATCTTACGGTGGTACCCTCATTTCCCTCTTCCGTGTCTCCAACCCACTGAGGGCCCTCCTTGGTGGGCGTACAGTATGATCTTTTGAGTCACACTTGAGGACAAAGCTCGAATGAAGGAAAAATGAAAATATGTTAGTTACTTAGTGGTTTGGTTTTTCTCATTCAATATATATCCTCTCTTATAACAGTAAGCTGTTCAGTCAAAGGGCATGGTGTGTGTGTGTGTGTGTGTGTGTGTGTGTGTGTGTGTGTGTGTAAGAGTTCAAGGACATCTTGGCATCTCTAGAAAAATATGATAAATTAAACATGGTTCAACCTCAGTGAAAAAGCAAGATTCTACTGATGTGCATGCCCGGCAAGATCCAGAGAAAACCCAGCAAAGGAAAGCTATCATAAGAAGACAAAGGTAAAGACAAATATTTATAAACCAAAACAAAAAAAAATCTAATTTTGTCTTATGAAGGGTGTGTTTGGAGTTAGTACATTTGTACAGGGTGTTTGGGGTGCAGGGCAATATTCTTAATGCTGAAGTTTTGATGAAGGAGGTCCACCTGACTGAAGTTTTGTCTTTTAGCATGGCTTTCCAGAATAGCTACGATAGGGTCTGATGTCCCCTTCCCAGCTCCACCCATGGGATCTTCATCCCCTCTCTCACCACCAAGTCTAGCTCAGCGCTCCCTCCAGCACTTCAATCATATTGCCATACCCAGTCCCAGTTGCCATTACTGAAATATTCTCCCCAGAGTTCCCTACTCAGCATAAAGTATCCTTTCAAATCGACCTAATTTTAAGTGATTGCTTAGCCCATGTGAATACTGAAGCCAAATTAGGACAGTCCAATTCACTATTGGGAATTTGGCATGGAAGCTAAGACAGTGACCCTTTTTAATTAGTGTTGATGATAGTGGTGGAGGAGATGGCTCAGTCAACAAACTGCTTGCTGAGCAATCATGAGGGTCTGAGATCAGATCCCCTGAACCCATGTAAAAAGCTAGGCAAAGAGCTGGGAAACCTAGAAGAAATAGACAAATTTCTAAATCCATATAATCTTCTAAAGTTAAATCTTGAAGATATCAATAACTTAAACAAACCCATTCCTAGCAGTGAGATTGAAGCTCTAATTAAAAGTCTCCCTACAAAGAAAAGCCTAGGACCAGACAGTCACTGCTAAACTCAGTATCAAAATTTTAGGGATGACCTAATACTAACTCTTCTCAAGATGTCCCCACAATACAGAAAGGGAAGAAACACTTCCACATTTATTCTACGAAGCCAGTATTATCCTAATTCCTAAACGGGATAAAGGCACGTCAAAAAAGAGAAAACTGCAGACCAATTTCCCTGAAGAATGTAGCTATAAAGACTGTCAACAAGATTCTTGAACAAGGGCACACTTAGGTTATCCTTCATGAGCAAGTGGGATTCATATGAGGTAGACAAGGTTGGTTCAACATACTCAGAGCAATAAATGTAATGTGCTATATAAATAATGTTAAGGATGAACTGAACATGATCATCACAATTGATGCAGAAAAGACATTCAACAAAGTCCAGCCTGTCTTCATGATGAAAGTTCTGGAAAAAGTAGGAATAGAGGGACACCTTAAGTGGGCTAGCCCATGGCCAATGTTATAGAATGGAGAGAGATGGAGACAATTTCCTCTGAAGTCAGGAATGGGCAAGGATGCCCACTCTCACCGCTTCTGTTCAAGAATGTTCTAGAGGTCCTAGCTAGAGAAATAAGAAAAAAGATATAAAAAAATGGAAAGGAAGAAGTGAAACTATCTCTATTTTCAGATGACAGGATTCCATACCTAAAATACTCTATAGAATCTATAAGAAAATTCCTAGAGCTAAAGCATACTTTCAGAATAAAAAATTAACATGCAAAAACAGCAGCTTTCACATCCACCGCTAATGAACTAATGACTGATGACCATAGCAGCAAAAATAAACTAATAAAAATCCTCAGTTCTAAGCCTAACCAAAAATGTGAGAGACCTTTAGAATGTAAGCTTCAAGACACTGGGAAAGAAAAGTTAAAGAGGAGACTAAATGACTGAAAGAAATTCTATGCTCCTGGATTGTCAGAATATTAACTTAAGGAATCTACAGAGTCAATGCAATCCCATTAAAATTCCAATGGTGTTTCTTAAATGAGTTGGAAAAAATGTCCAATAATTCATATGGAAGCAACAAAAAAAAAAAGAAAAGAAAAGAAAAGCCAAAACTATCCTAAAGAGGAAAATTATAGCTGGAAGTGTCACAATACTGGATCTCAAATTATATACTACAGAATTAGTTATAAAGATAGCTGGGCATGGTGGAACATACACGTTTAATCCCAGCACTTGGGAGACAGAGGTAGGAAGATTGCTATAAATTTGAGGCCAGCCTGAGACTACATAGTGAATTCTAGGTCAGCGTGGGCTAGAGCAAAATCCTACCGAGAGAGAGAGAGAGAGAGAGAGAGAGAGAGAGAGAGAGAGAGAGAGAGAGAGAGAGAGAGAGAGAGAGAGAGAGAGAGAGAGAGAGAGAGAGAGAGAGAGAGAGAGAAAGCATGGTACTGGCACCAAAACAGACATATAGATGGACAGAACAGAAGAGAACCCAAAATAAAAGCAATACTGCCTTGTCCACCTAATCTTGGACAAATGTGCCATAAATATTCTGTGGAACAAAAGACAGCCTATTCAACAAAGAGTGCTGACCAAACTGGATATCCAACTGCAGGCAGATGAGATCAGATCCCTCTCTTTCATCCTACACAAATATTAATTCAAATGAATCAAAGACCTTAATCTGAAACTGAAAACACTGAAACCTCTAGAAGGAAAAACGGAGGATACTCTTCGTGACATAGACCTAGGCAAAAAATTTTCTGAGCAGGACTTTAACAGCATAGGAAATAGCCCTAAGAATTAACAAATGGGACTACCTGAAATTCAACAGTTTCTACACAGCAAAAAGAGAAAAAAAAAAACCAAAAACAAAAAAAACAGGAAAGTGAATCGCTAGCTTGCAGAATGGAAGAAAAAAATCTATGCTAGTTATACTTCAGACAGGGGCCTAGTAACCAGAATTTACAAAGAATTTCAAAAATTAAACACAAAAAATATAAAACTGCTGATCAAAAAGTGGCCTGAGAAAATGAGCAGACAGTTCACAAAAGAAGAAACACAAATGGCCAATAAATACTTTTTAAAAAAATATTTGACATCCCTACCCATCAGAGAAATGCAAACTAAAATCACACACTGAGAAACCATCTCATACCAGTTAGAATGGCTATCATCAAGAAAACAGACAAAAAATCCTCGTGAGGATGTGGGAAAAGATGAACCCTCATCCATCATTGGTGGATGAGGTCATTATGGAAATCAGTAGGGAGGTTTCTCAACAAATCAGGAGTAGACCTCCCGTATGACTCAGCTATACCACTATTGGGCAAATACGCCAAGGACTCCAAACTCGACTCCAGAGACACCTACACATCCATGTTTATTGTGGCTCTTTTACAATAGCTAAGAATTGGAATCAGCCTAGATGCCCATTCACAGATGAATGGATAATGAATATCTGATTATAGAGACACAAAAAAGAAATTGCGAAATTTGCGAGAAATTGAATGGCCCTGGAAAGAATCATATTAAGTGAAGTGATCCAAGCTCACAAAGACCAAACCTGTATATTCTCTCTGACATGCAGATCCAAGTATGTATATATAAGGGGCAGATGTACTTCGAGGGGTTAACCAAGAGTGTAAGAGATTAGCAGGAGGTGTAGTGAAGGAAGGGTGAAAAGACACAAATGACAGGGCTGGAGAGATTGCTCAGTGGTTAAGGCACTTGTCTCCAGTGCCTAAGGCCCCCGGGTTCAATTCCCCAGTACCCACATAAGCCAGACCCACAAGGTGGTAGCCCTGGTGCATTCTCAGTCTCTCTCTCTCTCTCTCTCTCTCTCTCTGCTTGAAAATGAATAAATAAAATATTGAAAAAGACACAAATGACATATAAACAAACAGAAGAGGGAGGATTTTGGGGGAGGAGAATGGGATTGAAGAGAGCATGGTTGGACAAGGAACAACTAAAACAAATTGTCTTTGAAAATGCCAGAATAAATGATACCTAAAATCTCTGTATGGAAACTAAAAAAAAAATAAAATATTTAAAAGGATATTGATATTATCTGTATTCATAGTAGATCTAAACTGGAAAAAATTCAAATATCCTTCAATGAGTGAAGGGTTAAAGAAAACATGTTGCATCCATACCATGGAACATTACTGAGCAAAAAAGAAAAAAAAGGAACAAACTGCACTGCATGCCATTTTGTGTTGACACACACAATACAACAAAGAGATCAAGCCTCCGAATATATATATATATATATATATATATATATATATATATATATATATATATATATACACATATATGTCCTCCAATTCTTGGAAACTATATGCTCCATTACAAAGCAAAAGGTTCTATATAAGTATCATGAAGGGTATTGGTCTTAAAATGGGGAGATCAGTCTGAAAGATCCAGGTAACACCAATTTGATCACATGTGCACTTAAAACAGAGCATTTTTTTCTGGCTGGTGTTGGAGAGAGGTGTGACATGAGAAGTCAATGGTCTTCCAAGCATGAAAGAGCTCTCTCTACTGTCACTGAAGCTGGGGCCCATGAATGTAAAAAGTAAGCCGCCTGCCTCCTGAAGCTGATTGGCTCCCTGCTGACAATGAGCAGGGAACCAGGGCCCTGTGACCTACTGCTGCAAGACACTGAATTTGGCCAATGACCTGAATGAACTTGGAAGCAATGTTAGCACCAGAGTCTCCAGGAAAATTGGCTTAGGCCTTGAGAGACTGTAAGCAGGCAGCCCAGTTGAGCCAGTGTGTTCTCAGATGAAATCTGTGGTAATTTGGTTTGGCAGTAATAGAAAATTAATCTATGCAACAATTTGGACGGGTCCCAAGAGCACTGTGCTGAGTGGGGGAAAAAAAAACTCTCAGAAGGTTATGTACTGAATGACTCCATTTATATAATGTTCTTGAGATGACAAAATTATAGGGATGGAAAATAGATTAATGGTTGATAAAAGTTGGGGAGGGAGAGAGAGGTGGTGTGACCGTAAATGGGCCGCATAATGGATTCTTGTGTCCATGAAATTATTCTAGGTACTTGGCTATTAGTGCTGGCTAAACAAATCTGCGTATGTGATTCAACTGTGTGTAACTAAATGTACACACATGCATAGAAGCAGGTGCAGGTGGATGAGTGTGTAGAAGAGTGAAGAGATAAGAATAAGATCAACATCATTGCCAATTGTTACCACTGTCATAATTGTGATTTTGTGCAATAGTTAATGTGAGACATTACCATTAAAGGGATCAGGGTTCCAAGTATACAGGATCTCTGTATTACTTTTGGAAATGCATGCAAATGTATAGTTTTCTTCAAATCAAAACGCTTATTTAAAAGACTGAGTTGATATAAAATAAATTTTAAATGAATATTCTATTCTTTCTGCTTTATACATTCATGATACAAAAACCAATGCTCTCATTTTTTTAAAAAAAATATTAGCAGGAAAATCAAGAGGCTGACATAATTCAATCATCATTATTTTGACCTCAAAGTGAACTGAAGACCGAAGAGAAGTTTCCCTCTGTTGTTTCTCACTGGTTATAAATGCTTGCGTATTTCCAGCCCTGACCAGCGACAGTTTTTCTTCAGGAATCTCTGTTAAGATCTGGGCTGATTTAGATTATTAGATTAGATCAGGTCAGATCATAGAATTCACAAATCCACTTAGATGCATTAGTTTGCTGTAGTTGCTTTCACAAACCATTGCAAGGTTAGTAGCTTAAGAGAGCACACATTTATAATCTTACTGTTCCGAAGGGCAGATGCTAAAGATGGATCTGCCTGGGCCTAGGTCAAGGTGTCACAGAGCTGAGTCCTTCTGGGAGGTTGAGGGGAGGGGGGAATCCTGCTTCCTGGACTGTTCCAGCTGCCAGGAGTTACTGGCCTTTCTTGGCCTGGAGTCCCAACAGTCACAGTGTCCATTGTCACTTCTCCTTTCTCTTTTCTCTATGAACGAGAACCCTGGTGATTTACAATCCAGGGTATCTTCTGAGCTTCAAGATATTTTATTTATAATTCTTGCACTAATCCTTTTCCCATGTGAGGTGACATGTTTATCATTTCTGATGGTTAGGATGGGAGTTTTGGGGAGCTCTAATTCTGTCTGCCAAGTAGGACACAGATAAACCACAACACATTATCACCTGCAGAACGTGTGCAGAGGTAGATGTCCGAGGACATCTCTGTTGTGACAATTGTAGGCTTCCCTGAAATCTTATATATCAAGCCCCATGTCATTTTCAAATGCAGGCTTAGAAAAGGCAACAGTGTTAACTTATATTAAATCAAGTCTTTATGAATTTTGGTTTCTTTAAA